>OZ025260.1:7385855-7468673 GCA_964019135.1 Arenicola marina | reverse complement strand
GTATCATTTCAACGTTAGAGCCCACGACGTCGATTATTGTGGTAATCTTACAGCACGAGTAATACGTGAGCTATGCTTAAATACTTAGTCAATCTAACATGGAGAAACGAACGATTGATTGATTGAGTAATAGGACAAGTTAAGCTCTGTAGGCCATATCGCGACAGTGGGAAGGGTCAATGTGGAGAGGAGCCATGTATCTGGTTGGTTGGTTATTCAGGACGCGTTAACCACTTTTGGTCATATCGCGTCAATGGGAGAAAAAAGGGAGAGTGGAGCCATGTCCCCGGGGATAACCCCCTACTCTTTACGAAGAAAACATGGGATTTTTACCCTGCGACCACACAGACATGGCCACAGCGGGGCGGGAACCACCGACCCACGTGCCGTTAGGCTCTCAGGTGACCAGAGCACTCAATGCGAGCGCTCTAGCCCACTGAGCTGTCGCGCCGGCCCCCCATGTCTCTGAGAGTGATCCCCTACTCTTTTCGAAGACAGACATGGATCTTTATACCGCACTAATGTTTGCACATGTGGGATTTGAACCACGCACCGGTCTCTTGGGCTGGTCTAGCGGACTACACTCGACAATAGTGGAATGCGCTACCCACTTGGCCACAGGGTGACCCCGAAAAATAGCGCAGAATAGCAATTATTTCATTTAATTGTTGCCCTCCGTCATGTATAACAGTTTTCTCCTCCCGTGCCACTCACGTCGTTGGTTGGTCACGGCGGCCGAGTGCCAGGATGCTCCAGAGAATATGTCGAGAGTTTTCTCGAAGCAAATCTCGTCTCGTGAGCACAACTTAGCTAAAAACCACATGCTGCAATTTTGAATGTCTCGACTGATATAGCCTGAGGCCTATAGAGGGGTGAGTGGCTCCCACTTAAACGTGTGGCTCGTTCATTAGTCAGCCCGGCATCACGAGATATACGTCCATCTGTTCATGTGTAGCGGGGTTCGTGGGGCGGGGTCGGGGGGCGGGGGGGGGGGGTGTGGTCGGTGGGTGGGGCGGGTTCGGGTTCGGGTTCGAGTAGGGTCGGTGGGGGTGAGGCGGGTGCGGGTCAGGCGGGTTGGGGTAGGGGCGATGGGGTGGGGCGGGTGGGGGTAGGTCGGGGGGGAAGGCCGGTGGGGAAGGGGCCGTAGAGGCGGGTGGGGGTGGAGTCCGTAGGGGTGGGGCCGGTGGACTGGCCCCTCGGGAGATACCTGACCGCCGACCGTGGAGTACCACACCAGACACAGATATAAATCACGCCCCCCCTCCCCCCCCCCACCCCATACCTCTTCAAGTTGACATCACAGGAAGAGGAGGGTGGGGCGGGGGGTACACTTGTACATCAGAGCGGTATGCATGGCCCACGGGGACACATGTCCCCATGGTTACCTGACAATGTAAGAGGTGCCTCGGGGTTGTATAACCTCATTCCGTACCGCCCATAATACTTCAGACACGTGAATGTCTGCGGTCGATGTCAGCGTTCAGTGTGTCCGATCGTACTCGCATTTAACCGGCGCCGGTTTCGCTATTTGCAGAATTTTTAGATTTTAAATGTAATTATGCCAAAAATAATTATTTAATTCATATACATTTCCATAGCAATCGATTAAACCAATAAACAATTCTTCACGAGCTAAGTTTGTGAGCGGGTTGATGCGCTGCATGCATCTTTAAATTTCCGGTTGCATTGCACCAGTTCAGCCCTTTTGTGCACTAAAGTGGCTAAACACCCCCAATATTTCATTTCCTCACTATGATGTACGCGGTTGAACGGCGGTTGTCCTTCTCTGTTAGAGCGAGCCATTGTTTCCACATAGCTCACGTACTACTCACGTTTATAACTTACAACAATACTCGCTTTCGTTCTCACCCACGTGGAAGATGAACCAAAAATCCCTCACTCCCTGACCATACTGATGACGTTATCCACCGCATTCACATCCCGATCCAGAAACCAGGCAATGAGGTATCCAAACATAAAGGAGTGACGGATCCGGACTATAAACGGGGAGACGCGTATCCTGAATCTCGCGAGAGTCACGTCCAAGCAAATCGGGATCTCTCCAGGCAGTGATAGTCATATATTTCAGTCGGCCACGGCCTACGACCTCCAGTGTGGACTGATATCCAAGTCCAAGCTGGGCGCTGATTTAAACGTAGCTATTTTCCTATCACACAACACGGCTGGACTGCAGCATCCCAGTGGTGGTGATAATGGTGGTGGTTGACAGTTCTGCGGGCCGAGGACTCACGGAGCTCTGTCTCGCTCTCCCATGTTGGCGAGACGTCAACACCGAAACGCCTGTCTGCATGCTATGAGGCCTCTTCAGCGACACTGATGTCGCTTTCAGAGGGGTGTCTGGCCGATCGGTGATAGCGACATTTCCAAGCACCGTGAGTGAAATGTGCATCCCCGGCGGCCCAAACACGGAGCAGGGCCTCGTGGCCACCTGCAGGCTGACACTGAGATGAGAGGGGAAGGGGGGTCAAGGGGGGGGGGGGGGGAGGGGGGTGTAGGCCGGCAGACACAACAAAAACCGTCGTGACACCCCACACACAGTTTATTCCCAAGTACACAACGGGAGCTGTACCAATCACCCTCTGTCAGCTACCTCTAATACCTGCCCCCACTCCCACCCACCCACCGCCAACCCCCCCCCCTACAACACCCACACCCAGGCCCACCACAAAGACACACCTGAGGTCTTTGTCCAGGCGATCACCATCAAAGTGCAGGGGTCACCCAGGCCAAGGGGTCATCAGCGCTCACTCCCGCAACACCACCCATCTCACTCACCTTGCCACCCCCTCTCACCTTGCCACCCCCCTTTCACCTTGCCACCCCCTCACCCTCACCCCCCTCTTCTCATGTTGCCACCCACTCTTCACCACCACTCTCACCTCACCCCCCTTCTCAACTCACCACCACTCTCACCTGACCAACCTCTCACCTCCCCCCACCCCTTCTGACCTTGCCACCTTACTCTCCTCACCACCCTTCTGACGTCACCAAGGTTACGTTACGACTTGCCCCCTCTGCCATCACCCTAGCATTTACCGAATAAAACGACAGTAAATCAGACGTAATCAAGATCCTCTTGAAACGTTAAATTATCAGCCCAGTTTTAGACGAACAAAGAATGCCAGACATACCGGGGAGTGGGGGGGGGGTGGTGATGAAAGACGGGGGTAGGGTGAATGTGCAGGGGTGTGTGGGTGGAGGGGGAGAGGGGGCAATAATAACCATGGCGTTCTATTTCGCCCACAGCCGCTGTCTTAAAGTACTCAGGGGTTCTCGATGAGTGCAGTGCTGCCATCTATTGACGTCTCTTGGAGACAGGAGAACCCCAAAGCGAAGAACGACAGAATCGTGAAATAACGCTATTCATTTACATTTAACGGCGTTTCAGCAGCACATTATGTTCATAATCAGGCAGATATCATACACCAGAGGGTAGACCCTGAGAGCAAGGATGAGTACGTAGGTAAGTAAACAACACGGAACCAGAAAAAAACCAGACAAAGACGACAGCAGCATCCCGCCGCGAACAACGGGACGCCGGGTGTTTTATGCCAGCCTGGTGTCCCACCTGTACCCCCCGAGACGCCGTGAGTGGTAAGACAAGAGGACACTCAACACCGGCTGGAGGGGTGTTCTCCATAAATAATCAACGCGATACCCCCTCCAACAGCCGTGTTGACGGTCGCACCACGGGTCAGTGGACAAAGCGTTCCGCAAAATGGCGGGGTTTGCATTACAAAATAATATAGCAAAAAGTTATAGACGGGTATTCATTTTCCCCGGTTGGCTCCCGTCTCATGTTTCTGGCTACGACATGTACCTCTGGGCACCGTGTTTTTGTACCTACAACTGGTCCTTCTTCATTCCATCATTGCTATGGTTTTCTTCGCAAAGTGTAGGGGGGTTACTCCTGGAGCCATGGCTTTCTTCGCAAAGAGTAGGGGGGTTACTCCAGAAGCCATGGCTTTCTTCGCAAAGAATAGGGGGTTCTCCAGAAGCCATGGCTTTCTTCGCAAAGAATAGGGGGGTTACTCCAGAAGCCATGGCTTTGTTCGCAAAGAATAGGGGGTTCTCCAGAAGCCATGGCTTTCTTCGCAAAGAATAGGGGGGTTACTCCAGAAGCCATGGGTTTCTTCGCAAAGAGTAGGGGGGTTGCTCCAGAAGCCATGAGTTTCTTCGCAAAGAGTAGGGGGGTTATTCCCGGAGCCATGGGTTTCTTCGCAAAGAGTAGGGGGGTTATTCCCGGAGCCATGGCTCCCCTCTGACTTTACCAATTGTCACAGTTCGATCCCCGCCCGATTCCGTAATCTGAGGCAGGGATTTGTCTCACATCATTTTCCGCTCATGGTGTTTGGCCTTGGCAAGGTGTGCATCTTAATGTGTGCTACATGTCGCTATAATAGTTAGATGTGGCCAATCACCCGAATCCATTCAGTCCTAACAGGTGATCGGTCGAGGTCAAGGTCAAGATTAAGGGAACTGAAAATGCCCACCAAGATGCCTGATCGCACACAGGCTTCAGGGGAGCTTTTATTATTTATTTGTAGCAATTTCTTCCGAGTACTGTTTATACACACTTATATGTATTAGCCATGAATAATGCATTTTTTATGAGAATATTACTCATATGGGACACACTATCGGAGTTCAGACTCAGACCACGGTCTTTTCAAGTAGATAAACGATGAAATAAGCTATCAGCGAAATGTTATGTGTCGGTAATGGGTGAGTTAACGAGCCACAGGGACCATCGAGTGTCCTCACAGACACAATGGGGTCACACTGGTGAGTAGTGTTACTGTTACTGAAGTGCTCAGGTCGCCCGCCATGAATCTGCCACAGCCCTAGGCTCTCTCACAGCCTCACCTCAGAGCGAGCGCCACGTAGCGGTGGGCTGTGGAACAGACTACCACACCCGCTTCATGCTTGAGCGACCGTCAACTGTGGCACACTCTTTCGCTAGGTGTCGCTTCGTGTCTGTTCGATGACATACACTGTGGAGTCCTGTCAAACTTCCATAATTTAGTACCATCTTAAACGTTGCCTGGTGTATTAGTACAAAATGCTTATTAATAATGTGTAGGTTATTTATCACAACGGTGTGGATGGAGGGGGTGGAGGATGGGTTGGATAAAAACCGGCGACAGGGTTGGCTTCACCAAGCTAAATCTCTGCACGAAGTCCCCACCCCGTGAAGGCTATCTCAATACATTGCTAACTACTGCCATTATCCTATAACCGATCCTGATAAAGCAACATTTCCAAGGTGACCGCAAGCGTCACGCCGTGGTGGTGTTCGCTAGTCACTTGAGTCTTACACTAGAGGGAGCCACTTTTCATCGTCGGCGGCGTGTTTATTTCCATTCTCCGGCGGCGCCCCTGTCGTGTCACCGTGACGCCAGCGGGCAATGCGTGCATGATGACGGGGCGCGCCTCACCGGTGCGGCGTGCATGTGGCGCCACCTAGCGGCGGTCGGTGGGCTGGAGAATGGTGACTTCAAAGCAGAGGTCCAGCGTCCACGTGGCTCCATGTTAGAGCCCAAGAAATTGATTAGTAGTGTAAATTGGTAGACGTGAGTCACACGTGAGCTATGTGACAACAATGGTTCGCTTTAACATAGAAGAACTTCCTTAGTAAGTCGCGCGAATGGCACATTATTTGCACAACGGGGCTCGGTGAACCGCTGTCTCTTTTCGAAGGAGGTACTTGACCTTGCTTATGCCACACATGAAGACCTATTATCACAGCATAGGATGCGGATAAGCAGACAAGAGCGACAGAAACACGGTGCAAGAGGCACGACACACCGGTTGGGCTAACCCTAACCACCGCCTGGATGCAGTCTTAAACATTTACAATATCCAATGAAAAACTGTTGAATGACCGCCATTTGATACGCATGATATCCACCAGGCACTGGCTTCCTCGTTCCCCAGAAAGTCTTGCGAAAGGCGTATCCGATATAGAGACCACAGTTCTCCCCCGGCGCGAGAAATGTACGAAACTAAATGTGGCAGCGTCGCTCTACGTCTTAAGACCTTTCTTTCGACAGGCTTCGACTGAGCACACTCGGATGAAGAGACTCAGAACTTGGCAAACGGTGCGGCAAAAGATGTTTCTAAGGTACAATAGCTATATGAGGAACACCGTCGCCCAGGGAACCTTCCGTTACCATCACAACTAGGGATTATTGCGTGGTCATTTCACATCGCTTGTAGCTATGATTGACACAGAGAAGGCAATCTATCTTCGTTAGAGCCGGCAGTTTCATATGATGGTAGATATAGGCAGTCAGGCTTGCTGAGGGCGAGCGCACTCCCGAGTAGAAGGAATAGAGACGGGTGGGGGTAGATTTATCGAGAAGAGAGAGCGAGGGGAAACGGAGGCAGACATAGGTGCGAGGAGACATAAAGAAGCAACTTAGCAGCAAGTGACGAAACGATGCTCATACCGGTGTGAGAGTAACAGAAAAAAGGCCTAGCGAGGCATAGCACGACTATAAAAGAGAGAGAGGGAGAGAGAGTCTCTGTCGTCAAACAAAGACGTAAACACATGTTTGTCTGCCTCTCAAAAACTGTGTGGCCTTGACCTTCAGCCCAGTAAATTCTAGGTACGCATATCGAGCTGGGTAACTGTTTGAGCCCAACAAGTGGGAGGGAGGAGTACCAGGTGGACGAGGTAATTTACTCGTAGCTTTTTACCATTTTCCTAACATGTGTTTCGTTTAAGTCGCACAAAATCCAACTGAAGACGTCTAGCCAATAATATCAATCGGCCCGAAGGCATGACCTTCAAATTATGACATTGACCTTCAGTGGTAATCAAGTAAGAATTACACCCAGGCGCGAGGTCACAGCAGTTAAGCCAGCTGGCGGATAAACGTGGAAATCATGTAAATAAACCAATTTCCTCGCACTTATAACATCACACCGCGGCTGACAGCTAGCGGCGCCACTTTTCCCCAGCGGCACCCAAGTGAACTAATTTGCCCTCTACACGGCACGGTTTACAGCTCGGCGCAATTATATATAGTGTCTGGTCGCAAGGTAATTGGGCCAAAACGGGCGGTCGCCCTGACAACACACCACTAAACATCTCAGTAAGTCGCCGCGAGAGAAACGAGTGCCTATTTATCTATACGCACATCAATGAGGCCGCTCTGTGGGAATGCCGCAATTGGCATGTGGCAGTCCCCAAAAAACTGGACCATATATGAAAAACATAAATGGAAAATGAAGAAGCAAACGCAAAACAATTTATACACGTTCCATGGGGAAATAGCGATACATTCTGCCTGAGTGTATGTCAATACAGTAAAAACATGAATGCACGTGTGGCTATAAATACAGAGTGACATGGTGTGGGTGGTTTCGCCCGGGCCTGAAATAGATGGAACACTGTAACATAACGGCGAGAGGCTTCACTGTACAACACAATCACGTGACATAATAACGTCATTTCACTGTGTATTACAAATGACATGGTTACATGGCGTGTGACTGACCTGGTGAGTCCTGGTGAGGCAGTAGCGCCCCCGCCCCATTGGAGAGTGCACTGGGGTCGACCTTGGCGACCTTGGCGGGGCTGTTGGTCGGGGTGCTCTGGCTGTCGGTGTCGTCACTCTCGGAGGCCGCCGCCCCCTCCCCGCGTGGGCCACCACCGCCCCCCGCCGCCCCCCGCCCTGGGGCGGGAGCCACCCCCGGGGGTTCGCGCTCTCTGTCCAGCAGTAGCGGCCGCTTTTCGCTTTCCACGGCTTCCAAGTCCGAGTCAGTTTCTTCTGACTCTCGACCTTGAGCATTAACTTGGGTCTGACCCTCAAGGTCAAGGTCAGACGAGGTCAGTTTGTGAACGGGCGCCATCTGGCGGTGGTCGGCAGCGGTTTTACGTTCCCGGGGAGGGGTGGCGTACTCTGGCGACTCCCGCCCGCTCGCCGAGGGCGGCAGGATGTCCTTGCGGGTCCCGGGGGTCGGGGACCCGAAGGTCTTGAAGGACGCGACCCCGAAGCGGTCGTCGGGGCCGCCGGAGAGGGAGCGACTCATGGGCAGACCGGGCGTGGCGGGCGGGGTCGGCCCCACATGGCCGCCCCCTGCCTCGGTCGTCACCGTCGACGTCGAACTCCGCGTCGGCGAGTCGCTGTCACCGGGAGACTCCGCCGCCGCTACTGCCGCGCCGCCTAGCGACTCCACGGACTCGTCGTTCCGCAGCTCGCCAGGGGGCGCCACATTCCGCGTGTCGGCGGCGGTGTCGCTGTGGTTGGCGCCGGATTCGGATGAGGTCTCCGACAAGGTGCTGGCGTCCGGGCTGGCGAGTGGGGCGGCCGCCTCTGGGGCCGGGGTGAGACCCGGGGAGGGACCGGTGGAGGGGCCTGGGGAGAGGTCCAGGCGGTGGGGGTCCGCTAGGGCCAGACCCTGGGGCTTGACGTCCTCAGTCCGCGCCTGTAGAGTCTCGTCACTCTGCAATTATAGAGAATTAAGTAGCGTCAAACACGATGCTGTAATAATCGTCTGGCGGCCATTTGTCAACCAGCAGTTATCTAGCATTCTGTCCGCTACAGAAATTACCACCCCCCCCCCACCCACCCACCCACCACCCCCCGCCGCCAGTATTAAGTATGTAGCAGTGGGTGACGTACAGTAAATGTATATACACTGGACGCAGCAGAAGAAAGCTACACATTTACCTCATATCACTAATGATCAATATCACACATTGCCATATTTCGCAGAATTAATTTGCCGCGTATGTGACAGTCAGTGAACCACTAGGGCCACCTAGGGCTGACGGAGACTACTATAAGTGGCGCGAGTGGCGCCACCTGTCATCATAGAGATTGCTGGTCGAGCGGTATGAACCTTGGTGTGGCTGGCGACAGGCATCTGCCACCCCACTGTGATGGATCGGTGGATCCTTGTCCACTGGACCAGGTCAGAGACCAATAGAGGAAGAGGGGGGGGGGATCCAAGGTCGCAGGTTCCCCAACGTCCACTTCGTTCATTGCGCGCTGCGAATGTTGTCTGACAAAAGGTAATTGTCTGTTGCGCCTCCGCTCCCGCCACAAGGAATGTAGAGGTTCCTTGTGTGTATTGTTCCTGCATAAACTCTTCCCCAATGCCCCACTCACCTCCGCATTCCCCAGTCAACACAGTCTCGCAGCCAGACCACCCCCGCGCCACCCCCTCCTCTTCTCGCGCCACCCCCTCCTATGCCCGCGCGCTACCTCCTCCTCTCCCCGAATGCCACCACCCCTGCGCCACATCCCGCCTTCTTACTGCGTACCCCCCCCCCTGCGCCACATCCCGCCTTCTTACTGCGTACCCCCACCCCTGCGTCACCCCCTCTTCTCCATTCCGCACCCCCCCCCCCCCCCGCCGAGCCATCACGCCTGCGCCACACTATCCCGCGCCAAGACCCCGCCCCCCCAGCTACATGCTCCACATCACGTGGTCTCGTCACGTCCAGAACAGGGTCACCGAGACCAGGAACAACTGCCTTGTGGAATACCTAACTACATTCCCCACCCCCATGGTTGTCACTGCCCTCTCCACACCATAGTCCCTACTGACCTCCGTCCCCCAACTCTCCCTCAGCCGCACAGCTACAGTACACTTCAACATCCCGCGTCATTTACACACACTTTGGAAGGCTACTTTCGCCACATCGCCTTTCCCACCCGATCACGTGACTCGTTTCCATGGCAACATTTAATATCCTTAATCTCCCAATAGGTGTCGCCTCCCACGCTTCTCGCTGCCATCAACGGAAGAGGACGAAATAGTGTCCCCGACCACCTGTTTCACTCGATATGTCCCTATCAGGACATCGAAGATCAAGGTCATATTGCTGGAGTTACTTGGCGGACGGTCGGGATAAGATTCCGCGACACAAGAGGAAGAACTACCGGAACCACTCCGCTGGAGCCGCCTGCGTTATGGAATTAGATACTCGGGAAATGAGATTATTGACAACGTCGCGGGTCGTCATGGCGACGGCTTATTACAAGGTCACGAGGACGACTTTTGGCGCCCATCGCCAAGGTCACGCGAGGTGGTGACAGGCGGCGAACGTCATTCGACAGGTTAATACCGGCCCAGCGGCGAAAGCGCCCTGTTACATGTAAATATACATACAGCATGGGGCAGGAGGAAGGAGCGGTGGGGTCACATTTTCCCGTCAACTCGAGTCTGTGCAAGACCGAGACTTGTTCTAGACCATCTGTGCCAATAGGACAGGTAGTCTAGAACATCTTCAGCAGCGATTCTGGAGTCTGTATTGCCTCATCCCCCTTATATTTAATCAAAGTTCTGAAGGAATCGGAAACCATGTCTCATTGCCTAGGGCAGGTTACGGCAGGTCACATGACCTGCAGAACTCTAGGCCAATGAGTACAGACGACGGAGCGTGCGGTAGGCTCTACTACGGTAGCATACAGGTGGTCCGAAATAATTCAAAGCCAACCCCAATGAGAGAGATGGGTAGACATGCGATATGTCTATCCTTGCCGTTTAGATCTGATAGCGAGCCGCTCTATGGTACGCGGTCCCAATATGTGTCTATTTTACGACAGTTGAGGGATTCAATACAGTGACCCTTTACGGCAGTATCGACGCGATCACTATGAATCTAATCAATGTCCGAGCCGAAGGTCTTTTGTTCTGCCTTCATCAATGTCTAATGACCTCAGGTTGTGGCAGGGCCAGGCGCAGTAAAACCTCCACCCATCGAACCCTGGAGATGGCGGCAGGAAGACCGACTCCGAGCAATGCACGCTGGAACCTTGTTACGTCTAATCATTGTTTACCTCCGCCACAACGCACCCTACCATTCTACTTAGGGTTGTAGCGGTTGTATATGCCAACATCTAAGTGTCTAAACTCTACACTTATTTTCGCCTGGTTCTGAGGGGAAGATCCTCAGCGCTTTAAAATAAGTTTTTACCTATTTTGGTGTCGGGGTGGGAGCTACCTGGTGAAGTTTCTTTACTGGCTATAAGCTATACTACACGAGAAGTCGATTGATGTATACACATTTTACTTACAAGTTTCTTTGGCCAGAGTTAGCATACGTGTGCGCACAAGTGACCTTGCCACCAAAAAATTAAGACGCCACCGTTTCACTTCACAACCCATATAGCCCCACAGACCTGCGCTGAGACTTCGGCGATGCTCTCGATGAGTTCGGCCGTCTCCGTGTAGTCCGGCGGGTCCTTGGACAGGTCAATGAGTCGCTCAGGCTTGTTGCGCTCGTTCTGCACCAGCTCCTCCTCGGTGGCGTCCTCTGCCACGTCTGCCGTGACGTCACTTCCTGTCGGTTCGGCTGAGTACGTCCAAGGGGTGGCGATGACGCGATGGGGACCCTCGTAAGGGGGGACTGCAATGACAAAATGGCGGTCGCATCAGCGTGACGTAGTTCACAATATCTTCCATTGACCTGACCATTGAGGGAAAGAAAATTGTGAGGAGAAATTCAACGGGATGGGACCGGCAGTACGAGCTATGAAGTGAAACATAATTGTTAGACATTTTGCATATATATGTATATTTTTCATACATAGCAATGTTATGATAACTATATACGTATTTTTCTAACACGGAATATGCATTAATCTTACAACAGTGTATTGTGAGCATGGGTAGCGTTTATATTATAAGGCAGAACCGGGCAGTGCAAGCTTTTAATTGTGACTTAAATGTGTTAATTGTGTTTTTTGGCGTTCCAACGAAGTGACAGGTTTTATATTATAATGATTACGTTGCAACCGGATTGTTCGGTGCCAGCATTGAGAGAGAAAATGGAGAGAGTGTGAGACAGAGGTAGAGAGAGGAAAAGTCTGTGTGTGTGTGAGTGAGATACAGAGAGAGATTGACAGAAACAGGGAAGAGAGACTGAAATGGAGAGAGGGAGAGACAAATAGATAGAGAAAAGAGAGACAGGGAACAGAGGGAGAGAGAAACACTGAAGAGACAGGAGACAAAGATATATATATATATAGAGAGAGAGAGCGAAAGCAAGGGAGAGAGAGAGATTGACAGTCATCCAGAATATTCAACACCCAGTACGCATACTGAGCGACATTCTTATGGGCTAACCCTTCGCGTTCCACCAATGTAGCAGTGATTGGCAGACCTTAAACAGCGCAATGTAGCAGTGATTGGCAGACCGTACACAGCTCAATGTAGCAGTGATTGACAGACCTTAGACGGCTCAATGTAGCAGTGATTGGCAGACCTTACCAACTCAATGTAGCAGTGATTGGCAGACCTTACATAGCTCAATGTAGCAGTGATTGGCAGACCGTACACAACGCAATGTTCCAGTGCTTGACAGACCTTACACAGCTCAATGTACCAGTGATTGACAGACCTTACACAACGCAATGTAGCAGTGATTGGCAGACCATACACAGCTCAATGTAGCAGTGATTGACAGACCTTAGACGGCTCAAAGTAGCAGTGATTGGCAGACCTTACCAACTCAATGTAGCAGTGATTGGCAGACCTTACACAGCTCAATGTAGCAGTGATTGGCAGACCGTACACAACGCAGTGTTCCAGTGATTGACAGACCTTACACAGCTCAATGTACCAGTGATTGACAGACCTTACACAACGCAATGTAGCAGTGATTGGCAGACCTTACACAGCGCAATGTAGCAGTGATTGGCAGACCTTACACCGCCCCATTCTCCTCGCCGCTGACTGATGTATGTTGACGGAAGCTCACCACCCGTGATGCAGCCCACAGTTTACAACCCGTAGGGGGGCAGGATGGGTTGATAGGGGTAATTCATTACCAAACCCCTCTCGTTTCAGTTTATTGGGTAGAGACAAAGGAAGGATAAAACTCCATTGTTTGATTTTGGGGGGCGGTCAAGCATGGAAACACTCAAAACCGTAAAGTCCCGCTTCCTCGCATGCCTCACGTTACCATGGAGACACCAGTACACGCAGGCTACCCGTGCCTGGATACAACACAACCGGTGACATGCTGACATATTTTTGTCGACACGTGTTTTAATTGAGGGTACTTATATATTTATTGCCACTGGCGGAGAAACAACCACAGTTAACCAACCCCTCTCCCCAAGAAGGAAAAAAACGATTATTGCCAATTTAAAATTAGTAAATTTCACAAAATCGGTATGAATTATGATGAAAAATAGTCAATGTTCCCGAGTGTTTCGTTCTAGTTAAGCTGGAAACGCAGTGTGAGGGCTAACCCGCAGCTGATCCAGGGTGGGCTCGCACCTGCCCACCCCATCTCGCGAGAAAACGGGTGCAAAAAAACCCCCACAGAACATGTCGCTTCTAAAATCAACGAGGGAAAAAGTCTGTAAAAATACAAAATATAAATCACGGAAGAGAGAATAAATGGGCGCGAAGTTATGTTAAAACCCTGGGGTGGGGGAGTCATTAGGCACTTAGGCCCTGCACCCTCACCCCTACACCCCCCCTCCCCCTCCCCCTGGCACGCTGACTCCTCCCCTCTGTCAGACATCCGTTGGGTGTTTCTGGCAGTGTGAGCCGGAAGGAAGACAGAAAATGAAAGAAAGCGACAGGAGCTGAAACTACTTGGGGTGTGTGTTTGCGGACGGGGGGGGGGGGGGGGCTATGAAATATGGCTTAAAACTGGCTGAGTTACATAGCTGCATGCTGCGACACCCAGACCCACACAGACATGGGTCGGCAGTTCCCGGGCCAGGCAGCGAGACGGCAGCTGTTTGCAGGCTTGAAGGTTGTGTTTAAGCAATATGACGTGCCGACCACAGTCCCTCGACACTTAGTTTTGGAAGTGGACGTGAGCGGTGTATTAATAAATACAGAACGGGGTCGTTGCCATGGCTGCGAGGCTGCACCACGTGCGAACACAAGCCTCAACCGCACCCTGCACATACGTGTTGGTCTGGGTTATCTTTGGAAAAGAGCACCACCAAACACACAACAGGTGCCAGTATGCGTCCATGCTGGGTGTGTGGCGTTTTCTTTTCTCGCTTTTTTGGGGGGGGGGGGGGGTGCAGGGAGGGGAGGAGATGCTAGCGGTGGGCGGTACATCGGGCCATGTGCCGGGAAACTCGCGCTTATTATTGTGGCTCCATATGTATGTCATACATCAGTGATTTATAATAGTTAAACTCGATCGTTTAAAAGTTCTTTAAAAGACGTTTAAAAGACTTAATCATTCTGTCGTAATCTTTATCACTGGAGTTGTCATCACTGATAGGTCACGCATTCAGTGGCTCACTGGGGAATCGAAAGCGCGACTCGCACTTAATCAATACACTCGTTGGTTTCCATAGCAACCGGGGGGGGGGGGTGAGTAGCACGCACGACATACAGCGCATACCCCCACGGCTAACGGCCGTGGGGGTATGCATGATTAGCAGCGGGGAGTGGGGCAAGGAAGATAGGGGTGGCGGTGAGGGGTGGCAGGATGAGGATAAGTGGGAGTGGGGGTAGGGGAAGTTCGTGACCATCTGGTCGGGTGGCTGCGGTGAGGGTGAACACCCAGGGGCCAGATGGACAGTAGCTGACCGGGCAGGGAGAGGCCAGGAGGCCGCGTGGACTGGGCGATAATGTCCCCTTAGGTCACGCGACCGCCAGGGTCCCCCCCCCCCGTCCCCCACACCCACCCTGCGCCTCACACACTGCTCCCTATGACCATGATAGACCACCTGCAAGCCCAGCGAGACCCAGCCAGGTTTGACTTCAGAGGGGCGTTGGATATTGGCCGGGGCCGTCACTCGTTGCCTCTGAATTAGCATAGGTCTGTAGATACCTGACCCCTTCTTCCTTTGACAGGCCTCTTTGACTTGGGAGTGGCTATGTGGATATGTACAATATCAGCACGGAGCGAGCAGGGGTGATGACTGCTGTCTGTCGGCTGACAGTAAAGCACCGGGCTTTAACGCAGCATACTAAAATGCGCCATCTTATATTTTTGTTTATTTTAAAATTAAGACTAAAAGTATCTCAAAATTATGATGCATATGATTTATATCTCTTTTGAGTCTGTAAAACTACAATTTCAAAACAAAACTGCGCGGTTTATTTACATCGCGCGGACGTCCTAGCGAGCCGCGGTCGACATCACACAGAATACCGAACAGCGCACAAGGATATAAAGCCGGCCACCAACTTCTGCTCAGGTTAACAAATTTGCTTCTCTTCGGATAGCCTACAGGCTTTCAGTATTTAAATTCAAGACAGAATATACGTATTTTACATGGAGAAGAGGTTGGTAAGGCAAAAAAATACAGAATATGTTACTTTAACACTCAATCTGTATCAATGCACGGCATACATACATCATGTGCGCATTCACCTCGGTACTTGAACGCATACCGTGGCGTGGCACACTGATTGAGTTTTACGTAACAGTGACCGATGCCGGTATATCGCTCTATACATGATATATCACTCTCCGTAAAAAGTCACAATTAACGAGGTGAAACGGACCTAAAATTCGAGTCGTACCCTCATCACGCATACTTCTTTCCCCAGTACCCCTCCTCCCACCCCTCACGTCAGCCGTCGCACCCCGCCCCCCCCCCCCCCCTCCCCCACCACACCACCACATTATTATATAATTGGGCACGGGTAGCTAAACGTTCTGCCCTCCAACCTCCGCATTCACCTCTCGGGTGAGGCAGAGTGTGGGGGTGAGGGGTGAGGTAGAGAGGGGAGCTTGGGGCGGGAGGGGGGTAATTCCCACAGCAGTCAGCGACCTTTAAACCTCCCAAGAGGCCATTTTTCTGCCATTATTCCGCGCGACACATAAACAGTGTCCCCGCCTGACAGAACCTCCCACACTGGCAACTCATAAAAACCCCTCGTCGAATCAGTGACAGCCATGCTCCGTTCTATCGCAACTCAATATAGGAGGCATTAACATGCAATCACTTAGTCAATGGCAATATTGTGTTGGGAATAGCTGTATGGCTCTCAGATAGGTCTATATCGTTCCATGTTGTTTGACGATGTTATAGCGACCTTTCCTTTGTCGTAAATAGGTCGCTGGTCACTAGCGACCTATTTACTCTCAGCTGTATGGCTCTCAGATAGGTCTATATCGTTCCATGTTGGTTGACGATGTTATAGCGACCTTTCGTTTGTCGTAAATAGGTCGCTGGTCACTAGCGACCTATTTACTCTCAGCTGTATGGCTCTCAGATAGGTCTATATCGTTCCATGTTGGTTGACGATGTTATAGCGACCTTTCGTTTGTCGTAAATAGGTCGCTGGTCACTAGGACACGCGACGCATCGCATACCGCCAGCCAAAGCCACATTAGTAACAAATTAAACTCTCCAAACGCTGTCACATCCGCTTGTGACCAAGACCAAGCTAAACGATCCCACATAGTATCAATCATTTGTCACAGTTAGCATAACACAACTAGCTTGTGACCGAACGCGATATAGTGGCTAATTTGTTGTAAGCAGCGTGGCCAATGCTGTCACTGACTTATGCCATTGGTTGGTGTGATTGGTCGACATGCTGCTTTTAATGTTGAAGTAGGTTCTCTCAGCCTCAATATGTGGTGACAGAGATAACACCATCGCTACAGACAAAGAACCAGGCCTAAAGAGACGAGGACATGATGTTATCGACGGGTGTCTCGTCGTCATGATCCCAGTGGGAGGTCACCTCAGATAGGGCGATACACCACGCCAACCGTCCTCTCGAAACGGACCCCCCCCCCCCCCCGTGGCCGCAGTGGTAGTGTGCTCGACTGGCGGGGATTCACACATGAACCAGATCACCCCCTTGGGCCCGGCTAACCCACATGCTAACCCACATGCTAACCCATAGGCTAACCCATTGGCTAACCAGCCCATCCATCAGCCATTGGAATTAGCCACACATACCTGATTAGGCGACGGAGCCCTCCGGTACTCCCTACTAAATCCTCCACTTATTATATTTGCAGATCTCAACTTTCTTCCGGTATCAGCGCGCCGATCCGCTGCAATATCCCATTGATCACATCGAGATGACGGGCTCTAATCCATCAGTGCTCGGTGGAGCACCATAGAGGCGGGCCAGAGGGGAGGAGAAGGAAGCCGAATGACCATCGAGCGGGGTCCCATGGACGGTGGTTACATGTCCTCTCCACAGGAACCGGAAGCTGGCGGCCTTGGCAAGTCTGTCACCCATAGACGCTCCCAGTGTACACTCAAACCATAGTAGTGACGTCACTCCATTGTGACGTCACTCTATCGTTGGCGCTGTGATTAGTTGTCACGATATAAATGGGTTCTTCCCGTTCCCTTCTGAACGTCGTAACAGAGACTTGTCGATGATTTGTCACGAATATACCCAGCCCCCTTGTTCATGTGATTGACACCTGTCACTGATATTAAGCCGTACAGTGATGTCATCGGCGCTAGAATCCCTCCGCAGTCTTCAGAAGACAGTGATGCACATTTCAGCCCCAGATTTCAGCTCATGTCGGCTGCAAGCAGTTTGGCTTTTGAAAGGCATCCCAGCGCTGGACGATTGAAATCCACACGCAGCGGCTAATCAACGACGTGTATATTTCCGCTCACTGACGCTGCGTGGTTTTAAGACTCCCAGCGTTGGACGACGGAAATGAACATGCCGCTACGTGTCTTCTTCCATCGGCTGACTGCCTTATACATCATCCCAGGCATCGTCAGCGCTATCACTATCACCCCACCACCAAGGCTGTTTGTTATACGGATGCCGCCTCGCAGGTTTCTTGCCGGCAGATAGCACCGCAGCGCAATCATCCCCTCGCCACGCGGGCTTCGGGAGGGAGCGAGGTGGGCGGGGCTATACGTACCGGAGTGATCCAGGCGGCTATTCAAGCAATATTCCCCGCTTCCCATAAAAGGGTGGCCGAGCGCGTGGTCGCAGTCCCGCAGCCGGTCAGCTGAGCGCCCCCTACCGCCGCGTGAGGCAGGGAGAGTGTGTGAGAGGGACAGAGAGAGGGACAGAGAAAGAGGTGCCTTCGCCGCCGCCGTCCTTCCACCGGTCTCTCGGCGGTTATGTGGCTCTGACTCTTCCACCACCAGGCAAGGACCACCACACCACAGCACCGGCTGGCTGTCTGCACCCAGCCTTTGTCGCTGCAGCCTCCACACCCGGCTCTGCCAGCGGAATGCAGCCGCTCGGACCCAGGCCGGGCCCACCCCGTCCTACGGCATAGCTCTCACATGGCTCAGCCTCAGCCTCAGCCTCGGCCTCAGCCTCAGATTGGGTGGCCACTCACTTCCCGACTTGCAAACCCGCCATGATACAACCCCACCCCAAGGCTGACTCAGTAATGTATTAGTCTTACGGCGTCTTGGGTCTCGTTTATGTGACCGTCAGGGTGAAGGACAGTCGCACTAGCCAATCGCTGCTCCAAACACCCATAATATCGCTCAGTGTCCGGTACCACCACCGCACTGTGGCGTACTTAGGGCAAGGCTAGCCATACATGACCATTACAAGCAGAGAGCTGTGTAAGGTCATACCAACAAGCGCACGTTTGCTGTGCAAAACGGCACATGACATCGCCACAAGCATAACAAGCATCCCTTCCGCTAACTCGAAATACTTAAAATACTTAATATCTTCTTCATTCTTATTTCTAATGTGGGGTAGGTCTTATAAAGGCTAAACTCACGCACAAACTCAGGCAAACCGCCTATTCAACTGTGATTTCCTTACACAATACATATCAGCTTCTAATAAACGCCATGCTTTTATAAGGAAATATATGAACTTTTCCATTAAACTCGTTTTGCAAGAAAACCTTCCTTTCTAGTTTTGTCTTACGTCTTACCACGTGATACATCAACGTCACATAGTCATTGGGATTAATCACCATGCCATGGCTCAAACACTGTAATTGTCATGTCTGGGCATACTTTTCCCATGATAACAACATGATAAGGGCGTTATATAGCATTGTGACGACACGACGGCCAACCAATCACATCCACCAACACAGACGCCACACGGGCTTCCCCTCTCATTTTTTTTCTGGACTCACCCATTCACAGCCGCAGAACACCGTCTCTGACGCTCGACAACCGACGCCTGACAACCGACGCCTGACAGTAGACGCCTGACAACCGACGCCTGACAACCGGCGCCTGACAGTAGACGCCTGACAACCGACGCCTGACAGTAGACGCCTGACAACCGACGGCTGACAGTAGACGCCTGACAACCGACGTCTGACAGTAGACGCCTGACAACTGACGCCTGACAGTGGACGCCTGACAGTTGACGCCTGACAATAAACGCCTGACAACCGACGCCTGACAGTAGGCGTCTGACAACCGACGCCTGACAACCGACAACCGACGCCTGACAACCGACGCCTGACACCCGACGCCTGACAGTAGACGCCTGACAACCGACAGTCGACGGGGGCATTGATGTCTGAGACGGAATGGGCACGTCGCTGTCATTAAGCTGATGTCGCGAGGCGGGGTATCCGACACATGCAACACGCAAGGATGACAGTGCACCAAGGGTGTGTTGTTACACGGAGACTGGTGCCTGGCTGCCAAAGTGTCGTGGTTATTATATCCATGAGGTCACATTGACAAGGCTACTGGTGCCAGTGCTTCCAGACCCCTAGACACCCCCGGGATGCAGTGTATTCCTCCTTTAAAACCAGTAATGTCCTTACACAGACCAAGTGGTGAAAATCCTCTTCACCAATAAAGAGGCAGGTCCGGTCAGTGTAGGCCTTTGTTGCTATGGTAATCCTGTATCGTGAGGGGGGTTTGTGTGTGTCAGTGGGTCTGTCTGTCTGTCGGTCTGTCTGACCATAATAACGACAGTTACGGTGCTCAGCGGTTGGTATCCGCACTCAGAGATAGCACACACAGTCTGCAGCCCCCACCTGACTCAACACGCCCCGGCCCCACGCCAAGTGACGCATATTAGATGCTCGCATTGTTCGCGTTTTGCCGTATGCGGCGCGCCGCGATCGCGCGCGACGGCGACCCTGGCTGTGCGCGCACAAAGGCCGCGCGCACGATCTGCCTCCCCTCCCACCCCGCCTCTCCCTCCCCTCCCACCCCGCCTCTCCTCTCCCACCCCCCCCTAGCCACGCCTCCCTTTCCACTCAGCCTTCCTGCCTTGTCTCACTCACGCCCAGTTCCCACCCACCCCGCGCACAGACTCCCCTGTGATTTGACACCCTCACCCTAACCACCCCTCCTGCTTCCCGTTCCCCGGGATACTGCCTGGGGCTGACCCGCTCACCGCCATAAGCAGGCTGATGACACACTGGTACCGTACGGCCCACCCCGTCTCCCGCCCCACTTCCGTCTCTCAGCCCAGTGAGCCTACAGAGGAAAGGGAGAATGGGGGCGGGGAATGCAGGGATGTGTGTGTGGGTGGGGGGGAGGGGGGGGGGGGGCGCTCTGGCGGAACGGTGCGAGATTAGAAAATAACTATAATTTATATGCAATTTTGGATAAAGTCCTGGTTTTATGTCAAATTATATCAGTTGACCAGTTGGACAAGTGTTTTGTTCTATATAACATGACACGAGTCACCATTTAGGGGCGCAGAAGTGGTCCATGTTCCGTAAATGTTCCTATATGGGACATGTATGTATCATTATAGGTCTTCCGTTCTGGCGGCAGTCCGTTGCGGCTGGGCGGAGTGACAACGTCACGGACTTGCAATATGAACGGGCAGCAAAAGGGAAAAGAGAGGGAGGGAGGGAGGGCGGGAGGGGTCAGAGCGGGGTGGGGGTCGGGGGCGGGGCTCGCGGGGCAGTGTGGACAGTCGGGGCGGGGTGGTGACCTTGAACACCTCGTCTGATAGTCCATATGGGGCGTGCGTGAGGGGGTGACGGTGATGGTGACGGTTTGAGGGTAGGGTGAGGGTTAAGCAGGGATGGGGGATGGGTGTGTGTGTGTGTTGGGGGGAGGGGGGGATTGAGGGAGGTACATGGCTGTAGGCTGTGTGAGGGTGAGGGTTAAGCGGGGATGGGGGATGGGTGTGTGTGTGTGTTGGGGGGAGGGGGGGGGGATGAGGGAGGTACATGGCTGTAGGCTGTTTCATCCTTGTTCTCCTTTTCGGGCTTCGTGAGAACGGCTGAGGTATAACATGGGACGTGGGCGGGAGAGGGGGTGTGGGTTGCGACGTGGGGGATGAGAGGAGACAGGAAGAAGGGGGGAGAGGGCGGGTTGGTGGGAGGGGGGGGGGGTTGAGGCGGGAGAGAGCGGGTTGGTAGAGGGACGGGGTTAAGGCGGGAGAGAGCGGGTTGGTAGAGGGACGGGGTTAAGGCGGGAGAGAGCGGGTTGGTGGGAGGGGAGGGGGGGGGGTTGAGGCGGGAGAGAGCGGGTTGGTAGAGGGACGGGGTTAAGGCGGGAGAGAGCGGGTTGGTAGAGGGGCGGGGTTGTGGCGGGTGGGGTCCTTGCCTTTACAGAACCCTTAGTCCCAGAGTGGCCGCCACTCGCTGACACCTTGAGGACATTTTCCTTTTAAGACGAAAAGAGCTGCCACCTTTCAGGCTGAAATCGATACTATGGGGACGTACGCCCTGTAGGTAGCGGGGGGAGGGGGGGGGGCGGGGGGCAGGGACGGGGTATCTATCACATGTAAATATGGGTGGCGTCGGGGGTGGGGGTGTCATATGGAGCACGTGCCAGATTAGCGATATAGGGGGCATAACGGACATGATATTAGTCGCCTTGACCAGCAGCGCCCTCTGTGAGAGACTGATCATGGCTGACCCCCGACCACGTGATCAGAGGTGTCAGGCGTCGGGATAGGTTGGCTATCAGACAGACGACAGGCACTTTTCTCTCTCGATAATGATTGATTGATGACTTAGGACACAGAAGTAAACAGATATTACAGCTATGTCTCGCACCGAACGATCTCTCATGCTATAAACTTCTATCAAGAACGTTGTAATAACAGTTGTCCAACCCAAATAGTGTAGCCTATATTGCATGTCAGCGCTCCTAGACAAACTTACAACCATTAATTTTTCATAATAAAACGATATCTCCCGTCCGGACAAGCCAGGCCCGACAAGAGGTGCGGAGTTTATTCTCACATTAGACCGACATTTTGGGAACATTTCATCCGCGTCAAAGTCAAAACTGTGTGCGAATACCAATATTTGTATAATACTTGTAAAAATAATTGTTTGACACTCCGTTGTGGTTTTCATTCCTTTTCGGCGATAACCATTCGCCTCTTGCCTTGCCGTCCTTTATCGCTGTATAAGTGAGCGAAATTACCATGTTGTAACAGTCTGAACACACTGAAGTTTAGTTAGAAAACTAAAACCTGCACCAGGTTCTAGGGTCAAGACAGTCTGCGGAGCTTGCGGTCCGGCACCGAGACAACAGTAGATGTTTCACTCGCTAGAATATGGCGGCCGAAAACAGTAGTGACGTCACCGACGCTGAAGGACGCTTACAAGTTCAAGTCTCGCCACGTGTTTCACCGGGAGATTTAGACACGGACACGCTGCTCACTTATTAGATTTCCGCCCAAACGTAATATGCAGCACTCGGCCTTCCATACGGCAGACCCTACAGTACGGGACGCCAGCCACCATATTTTATTAACGGTGAGTGCCTTTACTTGCCACTAGCGGTAAGAATTATGGACCTAGGGTGCCCAGTGCTATTCCACCTTTCAAGCTCCTACATTCTGCTACCCTGTGCTATGAAGTCATTCATATTTGATAGCGAGAAACTCACTCAATCGTTTTCGAATAAGTATTATTCTGTCACATACATACATTCATACCCTAGTCTCTTTCCCAAGCCCTCTATACCCGTCCGGAGTCAGACAGATAAAAAAAGCTTTCAAAAACAAAGTAGGTCCTAGATATCTGTGACCAACTTGTCAAATGTGACCCATCTGTGCCTTAAATGGGATTGGTGGGGGGGGGGGTGGAATATTTGCCCGCCCTAGTTACCCGCCCCCCCCCACCCCGCCCTACTCCGACTCCCATTCCGTTGTCCCTCCAAAACCCACAAATGGCTGTGGATAAATACGGGAGATAGGGTCCGACATGTATGTCGTTAAGCCGGTCACAGGATTCCTCCACCAATCAGCGAGGGGCGAGCAGCGTCCATCAGACCTGCAATTACTGCTGACGCCGGAGTCCTGTTGATGGGATTGTGCCGCTATCCCGACCACGTGGCGAACAGTAGGGATCGGAGCGGGGGGGAGGGGGGTAGTCCTGCCTCGAGTACCCAATCAATACGGCTTGTCCTGAACCAAACAATGACAGCAGCGTACAACGCACGGCCATCTGATGACAGCAGCGTTCAGCGCACGGCCATCTGATGAAAGCAGCGTTCAGCGCACGGTCATCTGTTGACAGCGGCGTTCAGCGCACGGCCATCTGATGAAAGCAGCGTTCAGCGCACGGCCATCTGATGAAAGCAGCGTTCAACGCACGGCCATCTGTTAACAGCGGCGTTCAGCGCACGGCCATCTGATGAAAGCAGCGTTCAGCGCACGGCCATCTGATGAAAGCAGCGTTCGGCGCACGGCCATCTGGTGACAGCAGCGTTCAACGCACGGCCATCTGATGACAGCAGCGTACAACGCACAACCATCTGATGACAGCAGCGTTCAACGCACGGCCATCTGGTGACAGCGACGTTCAGCGCACGGCCATCTGATGAAAGCAGCATTCAGCGCACGGCCATCTGATGAAAGCAGCGTTCAGCGCACGGCCATCTGATGACAGCAGCTGGCGATAGCGGCGATTTAGTGTATCCAATCAAAGCGGCGACAATTTGTTGTCACTTTAATTAAGAGTGAAAAAATACGTTTTCAATGCACGAGGGTATTTGCTGAATCATTTGCTTGGGACGACAGCGCCAGCGCGAGACATGTAAGTACCAACACCCGGTCGATCCCCACTGAGCCCGGCAAAATCAAACACACTTTACGAGTGCCGAGTTTGGGGTGACAACACAAAACCCCTAGAGGACGACGAATGGTGGGGTGGGGCGGGTTCGGGGTGGGGTGGGGTTGGGGTGGATACGGAGGTGAGTGGCTGGTGGTTGGGTGTGAGTGGGGGGAGGGGGAGGGTTCACACCGCTGCCGGATGTTTTGAGTGAGTAACGTGGCCGGCAGGGTGGGTGTGTGAGTCATGGGGGTGTATTGGGTCTGAGAGCCTTCCGGAGTTAAGTCACCACCGACACATGGGGTGCGTAGGGAGAACCCCGACAGACGTCTGGGTCCGCCAGTCGCCGACACAGCCCGCCGGACCGGTTAATGACGAACAAAAACATCCGGAGATTCCCCGACAAACCCCTCAATATTTATTCTCCGCCAACATAACCCACAATGGGATTAACCAAGTGGAAGACGCACACTGTGTTGAATGGTGAATACCGCCGCCAGAACTGAGTGGTCTCCCAGCTTCATTGTCAAGCGGTCGTCATCCAATGCGTAGTCCTTCCCGGGTATTTAGTTTTTTTGTGTGCTGATACCATGGTTCGTATCTTGTACCATGTGAAATAGTCTTGCATTTTTTTCTTCCAATTTATGGCTAGTACTTTGTTTGCACAATGCGGGAATTGGAGCGGGGAAAAAAGCGGAGTAACCGCCTCAGCTTCAGGGTCGCGTAACTTGGTAGAATGCGAGACGGGCCTGCAGTTCTGCTCTCTGCCGCTAGGGGAAGGCACATTCCATGTCGCACACAGCAAGCAAGCAGGCGGCCCGTGACTCATCTCGCCATAAACAGGGATTCCGCGGAGACCACAGTGACATCCCCAGGGGGACTTGCCACCAAACGGCTAACCCACGAACATGATATCCCGCTTCGTCTGTGACGTCAGAGCCGAGCGATGACGTCACTGCGTATCACCACCACCTAGACCAATCCGTCGAGCACATGGGACTCCCATGTTATCGCCTATTAATGTACAGAGGCTGTAATAGGCGTACTGTGCAGCTGCCATATCTGCTGGAAAAAATTCACCTTGTTTGCCATTACCTTCTGGCAATTGTTCCATAGGAAAAGAACATTTAATCAGTTAATCGGTTTGCACACAAACGCTATTGGATGAATCTCATTGGGTTGCCGCTACCAGCGCACAAAGGCGAGAACTAGGTTTGAAGCTTCAACGTCACGTGACTCAACGAACCGCCCACAGCGAATCCTCAAAAGGGCAGAAAATTAAGAGACAAAACTGACTCAAACCACTAACAGTAGGAGAGGGAATATCAACAAAACACATTGTCCCAAACATGGAAAGCGAGTCGAATATGGACAGACGGCCTGGTTGGTGTAAAACTCCAGCCTCGAGACTCGAGACATTGAACTGGCGCGAAAAAAGCAGACGACAGTCGTGTTTTTCCTCTATTCGCCGCAGAGTGGCTGGCAGACGACACAGTCAATTTGGAGCGATGGTTTCCACCGAAATTATAACGCGCACGATATAAAAATGTGTCACCAATATGGAACACGAGAGGATGAGACCATAAAGAGTGGCCCGTGGGGGAGGGGGGGGGGGGTAGTCACCCCCGGTGCAATGAAGATTAATGTGGATGTGGTTTGTCCGGGTCAATCCGCCAGAACATTCGTGACTGCATCATATCACGCAGCCCCGTTGCACGCAAACGGAAACCGGGAACCATAATTCCCGATAGTAACCCCACGAACAGAGATCGGAACCACTCGATTGACTCTCCAATAAATGCATCCGGAAAGTTACATCAGTTTTTCGATTATTCTACAGATTTGACAGCCATTTAAACAGTTTTGTCCTGTCAGAATCTGTTGTAACATTTTATGGCTTGATTGCTTGATTCTCATTGCCTGTGGTTTGTCCACCCACGCTTGAAACCATACACCAATCCGTGTATTACACTGGTGACATAGTGGTGACGTAGTGGTGACGCAGTGATGACGTAGATGTGACGTAGTGGTGACGTAGTACACAATTTTCATTCGCTGTCAGCGGCGAAGGAACCACACTTTTTGGCCACTTTTATCATTACATTCCATGCATATACCTAGTTGTGTTTAATGCCAATGTTTACCATTCATTTCAGCGTAGTGTGCGGCATAAGTAACTTTGAAAGCGACATACTTATTGAAGGAATTGTTCAAGAGATAAGTGTAAGATAGCAGTTACCATTCAAGACGATCAATGTAGCACGATGAAACAAATCTGTTCCATGTAAGCATTAAATAGAGACAAACTAACTTATGTGCTTAAACCGTAAATCGCATGAGTGTTGCTTACGTTTACGTCCATTTTGTCTATCCGCGATGGGGCCAGGGGAGAATTTCTGTTTCCATATATATTGATCATGATATAAACTCACAGCATCGACTTAGTAATATGCGTCATGGCGCCAGAAATCTTTATTTATGAACAATTATCGTATCCACGGTTACTCTTTGACCGTTTCATCCAGATGTCTTGGTCGGTTAATAACGCGTGAGTGCTTATGTTACCATTTTAACTCCTTGTATCAATGTAAAATGAATTGTTATATTATCTTATCTTACAGAATACTGTAAAATATAGAGATAGTGTACTGTACAATAAATGGTGCAACAGAATACATTTTAACGTCCATAGAGTATAAACGAGACATCAAATCTATATATTTCATTATTTACTAAGTAAACCATTCAAAGAGTTTTTTGTCTTCAGTTATTTAGTTGCTTTGTGGCGGTAATTTGATATAACTGTTTAGCTGATATGTGAACAATCACCTAATGTCTTATATGTGTGTGTGCTCTGTCACAAAGACTGCCTCTACCGCTGTGAGTCTGTGTGCGCCGCTGGGTGTTGTAAATCTCCGTCGATAAACTTTTATTCGAACAACAACCGATGTCCACAATGTTAGGGCGTAAGAAGGGTGAAGGCTTACCTTCCTTCTTGTGATGGAACAATAACCGATGTCCACAATGTTAGGGCGTAAGACGGGTGAAGGCTTACCGTCCTTCTTGGTGTTATTGTTCTTGCTGTCCTCCATCTTGAAGAGCACGTGTTCCTTGTCGACGTACAGATGATAGTAGCCCTCGAGCAGCGCCAGGAAGCCCCGCGCGTCCTCTGTCAGCATCGACAACGTCACCTTCTGCAAGACACAGGAACCCCCAGTGAACGCCAGGGATACAAGACGGCACAGTCCAGTGGAGCAAGACAGCGGATATTCAATAGAACTCATACATACATACATGTACAGTTAATGACTCAGTCTCAGTTGAGCCATGGCATTTGTTATCGTAGAATACGCTTAAGATTAATTAACGCTGAGAAATGTTTTTGGATGATCCAGGAGATTGGGTTCCTGTACTCTTGTTTTGTGTTGTGGGCATCCTTTTTGCGTATGCCCGCCCGGCCCCCTACCCTCTCTCTCCAGTGGTAAGGTTTTTGAGAGTGAAAGTCTCACTCGTCCTCGAGTGGGAAGAGATCCTCACATCCTCCCTTGAATTTAAATCCTTGTATCCACCCTTGTAGTGTATCAATCATCTTTATTTTAGGATTATGACGTCTCCGACTTGATAGGGACGATGGCAGGACCAGGGGGCGGATCCAGAAAATCTGGATAGAGGGCGCCGGTTTCAGGGTCGGATCCAGATATGCTGGATCATTCGGGGGGTGGGGAGCGATTTGGTATTCATATGTTAAAAGGTATAAATTTTGGGCCTACAAGGGGGGGGGGGGCTGGATCCGCCCTTGGAACTTGGCTTGTCTACCCCCAGACTTACCTTCAATGCGCTGTTCTTTAGATTGACCTCCACTTGTTGCATGGACTCGCCCTCCTTGGTCACTGTGATGCTGTCAACCTGCTCGTACTCCGCCAGCGTCGCGATCTAAACACCGAAAACAACAGTCCATGTCGTCAATAGGATATATATATATATATTCCTATGGCGCCGTCATCCAACTCTTAAAACTTAAATCCGAATATATGGTGAATAATGCCACAGCAGAGTCGGCCTCACGCCCAACATAGCGTATATATACGTCCTCTAGCCAGATAAGACATGCCCCAGAACGAGGCCAGCAATGCCCGGGTGTAGGTCGCTTATATTAAACTTTCGGAATGTCAAACCATTTTCACGGGGCATCAGTCAACGCAGATGTCACAGAGGAAAATTATCGCCAGTTTGACTGACGCATTCACTCGTCGCAACAGGAAATATATATGTGTTTTTTGGCGGTTTATCCGAGGCGCACACTTCAACTACAACATACTTATCACGTCAACGTGGATGTTTTAATGTTAGAGTGAAGCCATGTCCACGGAGTTCCATCAGTATGTTTAATTAAGAGAATGCTTCTGGCACGAAGATAAGATATAAATTCCTACAGTTTTGGGAGCGCGAACACGATACGCTGGCCGCACAGAAGTATTTCCGCTGATCTCGAATTTAACACGGGTAATCCACGCATGAACAGCAATGGGTTAGTTTGTTTTAACGGTTGGCTGTGACACAATGACACTCACCGTGTTAGATTTGAGGTTGACGACTGCGACAATGGCGTGGTCCGGGCCAACCGTTACCATGGATTCCGTCTTACGCTCCTGTTAGCAACAAAAATCAAAACATTTTTAAATCACACAAAGGTAACAATTAGACCTTTACACAGTACCCACACATAGAACAGGACAAAGAGCTCCTAATAACATAAAAAAAACCATCCTTTGGTGAGACGATTTTTTACTTTGGTACTTTAATAAAACACCTGCGTGGATAAGCCTCGCAGTCTCTCGGTTTCCTGGGTGGTAACAAAGACAGCCACGCCGCGGCTCTGACATAGAGCAACACATACTTCATTTAGGTACGCGACCTGTCGCTGCACTGAACACGGAGCCATAAACAGAGCCGGGGGATCCATATTTACCACACTCCCCCACATAGCATAGGTCGACGTCATTCCCCACACAGAAACACCACCAGATATATAAATATGTATCTCTATGTGTATATTATTAATTTCACGCACAATTCCGGGGTTAATCTCAGCTGCTTGTGTCAGAAAATTCAGAGGGGCAGAGAGAGAGAGAGAGAGAGAGAGTGATAGAGAAAATGAGAGATAGAGAAAGGGGGAGTGAAAGAGAGAGAGAGTGCAATAGAAATAAAGGGAGAGAAACGGAGAGAAAGGGAGTGAACAAGAGACATAGCTGAAGAGAGACATAGTGGGATAGAGACAGAGGGAGAGAGACAGAGGGAGAGAGACAGGGAGGGAGAGAACATAAGGAGAGAGACAGAGGGAGAGAAATAGAAGAGAAACATAGAGGAAGAGAAATATGAGAGAGATATGGAGGGAGATTGATACAACCTGTGTCTTGAGTTTACCTATGTTATTCATATAATAACCCGCGCAATGCAAAACTTGCCTGGCTACCTGCAAGCTGCGCATGCCACGAGCCAAGCTATATATCCGACAGCCTGGCCCGTGATCGGCCTGTGCTGTAGTGTCGGTGCGACTGGCCCACTTACCACGATGGTGGCCAGGAAGCTCTTGCTGCCGAACGTCTTGAGCTGGCCCAGGAGGCTGAAGTAGTGCAGCTGAGCCTGCAGGCCGGTCAGTGTCTTCTGCCCCGGGGGGCCCAGGGACTGGGTGCCCTTCACGAAGTGGCTCAGCATCTTCCGTAGCTCCTTGCCCTTTATCGTCCGCAGCAGGGACCCAGGCACGAAGCGCTCCAGCCCGGTGTCTCGCCTGGGTGGAGAAACGGAGACAGGGAACGGAGCATTCAGTGAGTGGAAGGGAAACATGCAGGGAGACGTCATGATAGAATGGTTTCTGACGGCATCACGAGCTCACTACCGCCACCACATGTATTGGCGTCGTCTATCAAACATGGAACGAATTTTGAATATGTATCATAATAAGTAACCAATGTTTAACATGATATTTAAGGTTAACCCGTTTGAAACATACCAGCATTTCGTGCCACAGAGGTTTAACGTTAGTCATGGGTCCAGCCACTCTAGATTCGACCCCAACGTTTGTTCAGAAGGCGATTGTCTTACACATAGAGCATTCAGCCCGCATCCTGCATCCCTCCTCAAACTAGAATCAGGCCCCACACTTATAAACGGGGTGCGGGGCACGGAGTGCGGGGTGCGGGGCACGGGGTACGGGGCACGGGGTGCGGGGTGCGGGGCACGGGGTACGGGGCACGGCGTACGGGGTACGGGGTGCGGGGTGCGGGGCACGGGGCACGGGGTACGGGGTGCGGGGTGCGGGGCACGGGGTACGGGGTACGGGGTACGGCGCACGGGGCACGGGGTACGGGGCACGGCGTACGGGGTACGGGGCACGGGGCACGGGGTGCGGGGCACGGGGCACGGGGTACGGGGCACGGGGCACGGGGTACGGGGCACGGGGTGCGGGGCACGGGGCACGGGGCACAGGGCACGGGACACGGGGCACGGGGTACGGGGCACGGGGTGCGGGGCACGGGGCACGGGGCACAGGGCACGGGACACGGGGCACGGGGTGCGGGGCACGGGGTGCGGCGCACGGGGCACGGGGTGCGGGGTGCGGGGTACGGGGTGCGGGGCACAGGGCATGGTTCACGGGGCACGGTTCACGGGCCACGAGGCACGGGGTACGGGGCACGGGGCACGGGGCACGGGGTGCGGGGCACGGGGTGCGGCGCACGGGGTACGGGGTGCGGGGTACGGGGTGCGGGGCACGGTTCACGGGGCGCGGTTCACGGTTCACGGGGCACGGTTCACGGGCCACGGGGTACGAGGCACGGGGTAAGGGGTATGGGGTACAGGGCACGGGGCACGGAGTACGGGCCACGGGGTAAGGGGTATGGGGTACAGGGCACGGGGTACGGGCCACGGGGTATGGGGTACAGGACACGGGGTACGGGGTACGGGCACGGGGTACGGGGCAAGGGGTACAGGGTACGGGGCACGGAGTACGGGCCACGGGGTAAGGGGTATGGGTTACGGGCCACGGGGTAAGGGGTATGGGGTACGGGCCACGGGGTAAGGGGTATGGGGTACAGGGCACGGGGTAAGGGGTATGGGGTACAGGGCACGGAGTACGGGCCACGGGGTAAGGGGTACGGGGTACAGGGCACACGACACGGGCATAGGGCAGGTGAGGGCTACTTACTCGAGAGCCTTCATAGACACCTTGCCGTTGGTGGTGGCGCCACTGGAGGCCACGTGGTGCAGGATCTGTAAGGCGGCTAGCTTCAGCGCCGTGTCGTACTTAAGTTCTGAGGCGAACCGCTCCTGAACGACGTCATTACAGCACTGGAAATACATGAATCAACCCTCCTGAACGACGTCATTACAGCACTGGAAATACATGAATCAACCCTCCTGAACGACGTCATTACAGCACTGGAAATACATGAATCAACCCTCCTGAACGACGTCATTACAGCACTGGAAATACATGAATCAACCCTCCTGAACGACGTCATTACAGCACTGGAAATACATGAATCAACCCTCCTGAACGACGTCATTACAGCACTGCAAATACATGAATCAACCCTCCTGAACGACGTCATTACAGCACTGCAAATACATGAATCAACCCTCCTGAACGACGTCATTACAGCACTGCAAATACATGAATCAACCCTCCTGAACGACGTCATTACAGCACTGGAAATACATGAATCAACCCCCCCTAAACAACGTCATTACACCACTGGAAATACATGAATCAACCCCTCCTGAACGACGTCATTACAGCACTGGGGTACATACATCAACCTGCTCATGTCATTGCAACACTGATTGACTTACGTCTGCACCGAGTGACCTACCTGAGTGTAGAAATAGTCGAAGGCCACCGGATCGGCCTGGAATAAGGCCTCGGGGTCACGTGGTACAAAGGCAACGCGGAAGAGACATTTGAAGTTGTGAGATTCGGGCCGGGCTGCCACCTGAAAGTCAGTTTGTATCACGTGTCATGACGTCATGGCGTCGTAGTTAGGCATATAGATATATAGGTCTACATATGGCGTCCAATTTATCAAAATATTACCATAAAAATAGTGCAGAATTGACAGTTTCAATAGCTTTCGACATGGCGGGTTGACTCCCCTTTAATGGTAAATTAAGTAATAATTATACTGCCATTATCGTTGCCATGGCAGCCCGCACTATGAGTGGGAGGGGGGGGGGGGGAGGGGGGTATGGGGCACCCACCTCGGCCAGAGTTTCGTGGTCCAGGAGAAGTGAAAGACGGGCGTGGCTGGGAGCTTTCAGGTTCTGTAGCACCAGGGCGAAATACTCCATGCTGGAAATACTCAGCTTCTCTTGTAGGGACTCCAACACATCCTACAACACAAATTACACATTAAACAACAAGGCAGCATACCTATTCAGTAAGCATACTAATGATCTTGAAGAAACGATAGCCACTTGTGGTTGCTTAATGTGCCAGGGAAAATAACTACTGTCCTAATCAAACGCATTTAACACACCCAAAGCCAGATATTCTAAGAGACAATACGCACCCGAAATAGATTAAAACATCTTAAGCAAAACTCTTTAGTAAAGGGAAATGTGAAAGATAATTTAGATATATCTATACGTATGTGGAATGACAGACGTTTATTATGATATTGTGATTCATAATGGAATAAGCAAATTGTTTTATTAAATAACAATAATAAATATGACGACGGTCCTAATCTCTGCACATGTTTAAGTTAAGGAGGCGGTTTTCACTTCCGAGGCCGTTTAAGCACGATTCCTGGGTGGTATTCATAGCAATGTCGTAAGTTACGCACGAACACCCCTTTTGCGGGTTCATAATCTAAAAATGAATGAATTCATCATTCATAAATTGCCTTTGGCGAGTATCAGTGTTCTGTAGTCCTTTGCCGGGTAAACCGTTTCCAAATTTGCTACTTAGCGTGAAGTATATTTCGGTAGCGCAAAGTGGGGTTGTTGAGTGTGGCCTCTGGGGCCGTATTCATAAACCACACTTGGCTTATGCATGGAAATTGCATTTTCCTCATGTGTGATGAGGCTTAGATGCAAGACCATACAGGACATTGAACACAGTTCAGATCTGAACCCTATTACCCACTTACCCTGACGGTAGTCTTGCTGTCATACTTGAACGACTTGGTTTGGCCATTTTCAAGGAACACTTTGAGCACATTGGGCATGAACGGGATGTAGCTTTCATGGGTGGACGGCTGAAACAAAAGGTATGTTACAACGGGATGTAGCTTTCATGAGTGGACGGCTGAAACAATAGGTATGTTATAACGGGATGTAGCTTTCATGGGTGGACGGCTGAACAAAAGGTATGTTATAACTGGATGTAGCTTTCATGAGTGGACGGCTGAACAAAAGTTATGTTATAACGGGATGTAGCTTTCATGGGTGGACGGCTGGAACAAAAGGTATGTTATAACGGGATGTAGCTTTCATGAGTGGACGGCTGAAACAATAGGTATGTTATAACGGGATGTAGCTTTCATGGGTGGACGGCTGAAACAAAAGGTATGTTATAACGGGATGTAGCTTTCATGGGTGGACGGCTGAAACAAAAGGTATGTTATAACGGGATGTAGCTTTCATGGGTGGACGGCTGAAACAATAGGTATGTTATAACGGGATGTAGCTTTCATGGGTGGACGGCTGAAACAAAAGTTATGTTATAACGGGATGTAGCTTTCATGGGTGGACGGCTGAAACAAAAGTTATGTTATAACGGGATGTAGCTTTCATGGGTGGAGGGCTGAAACAATAGGTATGTTATAACAGGATGTAGCTTTCATGGGTGGACGGCTGAAACAAAAGGTATGTTAAAACGGGATGTAGCTTTCATGAGTGGACGGCCGAAACAATAGGTATGTTATAACGGGATGTAGCTTTCATGGGTGGACGGCTGAAACAAAAGGTATGTTATAACGGGATGTAGCTTTCATGGGTGGACGGCTGAAACAAAAGGTATGTTATAACGGGATGTAGCTTTCATGAGTGGACGGCTGAAACAAAAGGTATGTTATAACGGGATGTAGCTTTCATGGGTGGACGGCTGAAACAAAAGGTATGTTATAACGGGATGTAGCTTTCATGAGTGGACGGCTGAAACAAAAGGTATGTTATAACTGGATGTAGCTTTCATGAGTGGACGGCTGAAACAAAAGGTATGTTATAACGGGATGTAGCTTTCATGGGTGGACGGCTGAAACAAAAGGTATGTTATAACGGGATGTAGCTTTCATGAGTGGACGGCTGAAACAAAAGGTATGTTATAACGGGATGTAGCTTTCATGGGTGGACGGCTGAAACAAAAGGTATGTTAAAACGGGATGTAGCTTTCATGAGTGGACGGCCGAAACAATAGGTATGTTATAACGGGATGTAGCTTTCATGGGTGGACGGCTGAAACAAAAGGTATGTTATAACGGGATGTAGCTTTCATGAGTGGACGGCTGAAACAAAAGGTATGTTATAACGGGATGTAGCTTTCATGGGTGGACGGCTGAAACAAAAGGTATGTTATAACGGGATGTAGCTTTCATGAGTGGACGGCTGAAACAAAAGGTATGTTATAACGGGATGTAGCTTTCATGAGTGGACAGCTGAAACAAAAGGTATGTTATAACGGGATGTAGCTTTCATGGGTGGACAGCTGAAACAAAAGGTATGTTATAACGGGATGTAGCTTTCATGAGTGGACGGCTGAAACAAAAGGTATGTTATAACAGGAAGTAGCTTTCATGGGTGGACGGCTGAAACAAAAGGTATGTTATAAAGGAATGTAGCTTTCATGAGTAGACGGCTGAAACAATAGGTATGTTAAAACGGGATGTAGCTTTCTTGGGTGGACGGCTGGAACAATAGGTATGTTATAACGGGGTGTAGCTTTCTTGGGTGGACGGCTGGAACAATAGGTATGTTATAACGGGATGTAGCTTTCATGGGTGGACGGCTGGAACAAAAGGTATGTTACAATGGGATATAGCTTTCTTGGGTGGACGGCTGGAACAAAAGGTATGTTACAACGGGATGTAGCTTTCTTGGGTGGACGGCTGGAACAATAGGTATGTTACAACGGGATATAGCTTTCTTGGGTGGACGGCTGGAAGAAAAGGTATGTTACAACGGGATATAGCTTTCTTGGGTGGACGGCTGGAACAAAAGGTATGTTACAACGGGATGTAGCTTTCTTGGGTGGACGGCTGGAACAATAGGTATGTTACAACGGGATATAACTTTCTTGGGTGGACGGCTGGAACAATAGGTATGTTATAACGGGATGTAGCTTTCATGGGTGGACGGCTGAAAGAAAAGGTATGTTACAACGGGATATAGCTTTCTTGGGTGGACGGCTGGAACAAAAGGTATGTTACAACGGGATGTAGCTTTCTTGGGTGGACGGCTGGAACAATAGGTATGTTACAACGGGATATAGCTTTCTTGGGTGGACGGCTGGAACAATAGGTATGTTATAACGGGATGTAGCTTTCATGGGTGGACGGCTGAAACAAAAGGTATGTTATAACGGGATGTAGCTTTCATGGGTGGACGGCTGAAACAGTAGCTACGTTATCAGAATGCATTTACATTGTTCAAATGTGTTTAAGGTAATTAGCATATGACATGACTCAAAATGGTTACAAACGTTTAATTAAGAAAGCAATAAATATTTCAGAATGCCCTAGCACCCCCATTAAAAATAATCACAGATTAACCCAGCATGTTCGCATGCCCTAACGCCCAATTAACTGAGAGTTATCACAGCTTCACATTATTTCAAAATGCACTCCATTAACACTCAATTAACTGACACAGATTAGCCCAGTACTTCAGCATCCCATACACTCGCAGTGATCAGAGATTAACACAGTATTTCAAAACACTCCATTAACTCACAGTGAATACATCAGTATTTCAGAATGCTCTAGCGCCACTATGGACTCACAATGATCAGATATTAACACAGTAGTTAGTAATGTTCCCATACACTCACAGTGATGACAGCTGCGCCGTTCACTATGACGGCCTCAGCGAATCGGACCCGGGCGGGGTTGCTTTTCAACTTGGCCTTCTTGGCGGCAGTGAGCAAAGCAGATCTCTTGACGGACTGAAACACATAACATGGCACTGAACCCGTCGTATAGCAGTAGCATGGCAGAAGTAGGACAGGCAGAAGGATTGTGGTTTTCGGCCGTTCGATCTTCGTGGAGGTACAACTGTCATAACGTCCTACATGGACGACACAGACTCTGTTTGACTGTCGGGAAACGATATGAATGTTGGTGTTTTAGGCCGCTTTGGGCCCTTGAAGACTGAATTGGCCCAACAAACTTCTCGGCACAATGACAAGGGGTTGGATGACACTCTCTCCAGACGCAGCGGCCAGAGTTCGAACCGACAACCTGTTGACTTGTAAATGACAGTTGACAGTCTGCTTACCAACTGAGCTCGAGAGGCTTCTGTTTTTGGTCAAATATAACCTGAACGAATGAATGAATTCCGCTCTTCCATTATAGCCGTCTACCTTGATTCAAATTTACCATCCTCCTTGTTAAAGAAAATATTTTACACTTCATTTCAACTCAATACATAACCTAACGCCCGAGGATTTTTGCAGGATTCTGGCTCACATGACGAACATGACGAAATTACGAACAAGCCATTTTATATCCCAAATTCAACTTTGAATTCAACAATATGACAAATGCTATAATTGTGCCAATATTTAGATTTGTTTATTATGTCTATTTTATGTTTGTATATATTTGCAACATTTTTGTGCAATAAATGTACAATAAATGCAATAAAAACAAATCTCTCGAACATATAAACATAAGATTAAGATGGTATTTGGTGATGTCCTAACCCCGTGAAGAACCCCGGTCAGTACTCACATTGTCGCAGTGTGGCTGGCAAACTGTCAGTTCAATGCAATGTTCGCAGGATCTGAAACGTAAAACCCCAATATAAGTTGGATGGATACGGCGGTTTGAATCATAACGGGACCACGCTCATACCTCGCTCGGATTAGCGAACAAGCCTTTTATCCCACAGAAATAATGATGCTCATTTAATATCAGCAGTCTCACTGGCTCTGACATGGAACCTGCTTTTTATTTGCATGTATATATCAGTATTTGGTTCGTGAATATAACAACCATGCGCGAGGTTTACCCGGTGTCTATAGTGGTAATACAAGGCCTTTTGGTCCAGGGACACTAAAATAGGAAACAGGCAATGATGATCACGTGACCTGGGCGCCCGCACATCAGATGCTAATCGCGCCGCGGTGGGGTCGGCGTCACCTTGGGGACGCAGAGGGACTTTTTCTACCCATATAGGCCGTAAAAGTCGCTCTCTGCTTGTTATTTATGAAAGTGTTTACAAGAAGGGAAAAAAGGGCGTGGTTTCCATCCAGCGCTCAGACAAGGCAGGGAACGCCCTCTGTGGGGAGAGAAAGGCCGAGCGGAAAGAAGGCGCGGTGCGTCCTAAAGCACGGAGGGAATAACTTCGGGAACCGTGCTCACAACGGGAAGGATGAGTCTTTAGGCTGCGTGTGCCTGGAGCGACTGGGGGGGGGGGGGCGGCCGGGTGAAGAGGAGTGGCCGGGAACGATTGGGGCGGGTGGAGGGGCGTGCCGAGGGTGCCGGGGGTGCCGGGGGTGCCGGGGGTGCCGGGGGTGCCGGGGTGGCGGTGGGTGGAGTAAGGCAGCAAGCGCTTGTATCAGGGGTAAGGAGGGATTTAGAGGATGACATAGAGAAGGTTGGCACCTGGGGACTGACCGTCTGGGTATGGCTGACACCATACGGGGTTCATCCCGGCCCTGATCTACCGAGATTAGAGAAAACGTCGCTCCTTGTTCCAACCAAGCGCTATAGATATAGAACACAACACAAAAAACTGAGAATTCCCGAACCCGGCCTAGTATGGAGGAGGGAGTGGGTGGTTGTGGTGGTGGTGTGTGTAGGTGTGTGTGTGGAGGGAGGGGGGGGGGGACTGGGATTAGAGGTAAAACCAATTATTGGTCCCGCCGCTTCGTCGCAGGATAATCCTTGTTCCAAAGTACGCTGACAACCCATAGCCGGGCGGGAGGGGAGGGGGGGGGGGGTGTTTACCTTTCGCATGTGAAACGGAGGCAAGAGGGTATGTAGTGGAGGCAATAGGGTATTCCATCTCTCGCATGTGTAGCGGAGGCAAGAGGGTATGTAGTGGAGGCAATAGGGTATTCCATCTCTCGCATGTGTAGCGGAGACAAGAGGGTATGTAGGGGAGGCATGATGGTCTTCCATCTCTCGCATGTGTAGCGGAGGCAAGAGGGTATGTAGTGGAGGCAATAGGGTATTCCATCTCTCGCATGTGTAGCGGAGGCAAGAGGGTATGTAGTGGAGGCAATAGGATATTCCATCTCTCGCATGTGTAGCGGAGGCAAGAGGGTATGTAGTGGAGGCAATAGGGTATTCCATCTCTCGCATGTGTAGCGGAGGCAAGAGGGTATGTAGGGGAGGCATGAGGGTCTTCCATCTCTCGCATGTGTAGCGGAGGCAAGAGGGTATGTAGTGGAGGCAATATGGTATTCCATCTCTCGCATGTGTAGCGGAGGCAAGAGGGTATGTAGTGGAGGCAATAGGGTATTCCATCTCTCGCATGTGTAGCGGAGGCAAGAGGGTATGTAGTGGAGGCAATATGGTATTCCATCTCTCGCATGTGTAGCGGAGACAAGAGGGTATGTAGGGGAGGCATGAGGGTCTTCCATCTCTCGCATGTGTAGCGGAGGCAAGAGGGTATGTAGTGGAGGCAATAGGGTATTCCATCTCTCGCATGTGTAGCGGAGGCAAGAGGGTATGTAGGGGAGGCATGAGGGTCTTCCATCTTTCGCATGTGTAGCGGAGGCAAAAGGGTATGTAGTGGAGGTAATAGGGTATTCCATCTCTCGCATGTGTAGCGGAGGCAAGAGGGTATGTAGGGGAGGCATGAGGGTCTGCCATCTCTCGCATGTGTAGCGGAGGCAAGAGGGTATGTAGTGGAGGCAATAGGGTATTCCATCTCTCGCATGTGTAGCAGAGGCAAGAGGGTATGTAGGGGAGGCATGAGGGTATTCCATCTCTCGCATGTGCAGCGGAGGCAAGAGGGTATGTAGTGGAGGCAATAGGGTATTCCATCTCTCGCATGTGTAGCGGAGGCAAGAGGGTATGCAGTGGAGGCAATAGGGTATTCCATCTCTCGCATGTGTAGCGGAGGCAAGAGGGTATGTAGGGGAGGCAATAGGGTATTCCATCTCTCGCATGTGTAGCGGAGGCAAGAGGGTGTGTAGTGGAGGCAATAGGGTATTCCATCTCTCGCATGTGTAGCGGAGGCAAGAGGGTATGTAGTGGAGGCAATAGGGTATTCCATCTCTCGCATGTGTAGCGGAGGCAAGAGCGTATGTAGGGGAGGCATGAGGGTCTTTCATCTCTCGCATGTGTAGCGGAGGCCAGAGGGTATGTAGTGGAGGCAATAGGGTATTCCATCTCTCGCATGTGTAGCGGAGGCAAGAGGGTATGTAATGGAGGCAATAGGGTATTCCATCTCTCGCGTGTGTAGCGGAGGCAAGAGGGTATGTAGTGGAGGCAATATGGTATTCCATCTCTCGCATGTGTAGCGGAGGCAAGAGGGTATGTAGGGGAGGCATGAGGGTCTTCCATCTCTCGCATGTGTAGCGGAGGCACGAGGGTATGTAGGGGAGGCATGAGGGTCTTCCATCTCTCGCATGTGTAGCGGAGGCAAGAGAGTATGTAGTGGGGGCAATAGGGTATTCCATCTCTCGCATGTGTAGCGGAGGCAAGAGGGTAAGCAGTGGAGGCAATAGGGTATTCCATCTCTCGCATGTGTAGCGGAGGCAAGAGGGTATGTAGGGGAGGCATGAGGGTCTTCCATCTCTCGCATGTGTAGCGGAGGCAAGAGGGTATATAGTGGAGGCAACAGGGCATTCCACCTATCGCATGTGTAGTGGAGGCAATAGGGCATTCCACCTATCACATGTGTAGCGGAGGCAGCAGGGCATTCCACCTATCACATGTGTAGTGGAGGCAACAGGGCATTCTACCTATCGCATGTGTAGTGGAGGCAACAGGGCATTCCACCTATCGCATGTGTAGTGGAGGCTAGAGGGTATGTAGTGGAAACAAGAGGGTATACCATCTCTTGCAGATGTAGCGGAGGCAAGAGGGTATGTAGTGGAGACACGAGGGTATTCCGTCTCTCGCATGTGTAGCGGAAGTAAGAGGGTATGTAGTGGAGACAAGAGGGTATTCCACCTCTCACATGTGTAGTGGAGGCAAGGCGGTATTCTACCTCTTTCGCGTGTAGCGGAGGCAAGGTGGTATGTAGGGGAGGCAACGGCATTCCACCTATCGCATGTGTAGCGGAGGCAAGAGGGTATGTAGGGGAGGTAAGACGGTAAGCCGCCTCTCGTATGTGTAGCGGAGGCATAAGGGTATGTAGTGGAGGCAACAGGGCATTCCACCTATCGCATGTGTAGCGGAGGCAAGAGGGTATGTAGTGGAGGCAACAGGGCATTCCACCTATCGCATGTGTAGCGGAGGCAAGAGGGTATGTAGTAATGGAGGCAAGACGGTATTCCACCGCTCGAGTGTGTAGCGGAGGCAAGATGCTATGTAGGGAAGGCAAGAGGGTATTCTACCTCTCGCATGTGTAGCGGAGGCAAGAGAGTATGTAGGGGAGGCAATAGGGTAACCAACTCTCGCATGTGTAGCGGAGGCAAGAGTGTATGTAGTGGAGGCAAGAGGGTATCCACCTCTCGCATGTGTAGCGGAGGCAAGAGGGTATTTAATGGAGTCAAAATTGTATTCCATCTCTCGAGAACACGCCCGGCTGACCAGCCATTCCCACCCCTAAAGGCCCATTTTCTGGCTGACCGAGCACCCCTGAAGATCATGAGCCTTCGTCCACACCCCCCGCACCCCTGGCCCGCGGCCGTAGCGTGGCGTGAAAGAGGGGAGGGTGTGGCGAGGAAAGGGAGTGGAATAGGCTGTCGGGAGATAAGGCGGCCCTGTTGGGGCTCAGATAGGCCGCTGGTGTCGCCATCGGCGATTTTTAATCGGTGAATTTTCCTCGAAATTGGAGGTCGACTGAGTTCGGTGAGGTGGACGAATATCGGACTGTATATTGGGGTATCGGGGACGCTAAGGGTGGTTAATTCTGGGGCTGGAAACAGACGGAGGGTTACGGGGTAATGAGCCGCTTGACGCGGGCAACAAGCTACATGACACCATGCCCAATAGTTCAAAGAAACCCATGAGGAGGTTTCCTCTCCCCCTCCTCCCCAACCCTCCTAACCGGAGGTACTCTGTCGCTGATACCCCTAGTTCAGTAAAGTTTTTATAGACTAGCCTGACTCGGTGATGTGCGATTGACTAACCTGACCAGTTTTATGACTAGTCATAGACTAACCTGATCGGCTATTTCGATGACGTGCCATAGACTAACCTGACTGGTACGATGACGTGTCATGGACTAACCTGAATATTTCGATGACGTGCCATAGACTAACCTGACTGGTACGATGACGTGCCATGGACTAACCTGACTATTTCGATGAGGTGCCATAGACTAACCTGACTATTTCGATGACATGCCATAGACTAACCTGACTAGTGCGATGACGTGTCACCGACTAACCTGACAAGTGCGATGACGTGTCACCAACTAATCTGACTAGTGTGATGACGTGCCACGGACTAACCTGACTATTTCGATGACGTGTCACCGACTAACCTGACTAGTGCGATGATGTGTCACCGACTAATCTGACTAGTGTGATGACGTGCCATAGACTAACCTGACTAGTTCGATGACGTGTCACAGATTAACCTGACTAGTGCGATGACGTGTCACCGACTAATCTGACTAGTGTGATGACGTGCCACAGACTAACCCGACTAGTGCGATGACGTGTCACCGACTAACCTGACTAGTGCGATGACGTGTCACCGTCTAATCTGACTAGTGTGATGACGTGCCACCGACTAACCTGACTAGTGCGATGACGTGTCACCGACTAACCTGACTAGTGCGATGACGTGTCACCGACTAATCTGACTAGTGTGATGACGTGCCACCGACTAATCTGACTAGTGCGATGACGTGTCACCGACTAACCTGACTAGTGCGATGACGTGTCACCGTCTAATCTGACTAGTGTGATGACGTGCCACCGACTAACCTGACTAGTGCGATGACGTGTCACCGACTAACCTGACTAGTGCGATGACGTGTCACCGACTAATCTGACTAGTGTGATGACGTGCCACCGACTAATCTGACTAGTGCGATGACGTGTCACCGACTAACCTGACTAGTGCGATGACGTGTCACCGTCTAATCTGACTAGTGTGATGACGTGCCACCGACTAACCTGACTAGTGCGATGACGTGTCACCGACTAACCTGACTAGTGCGATGACGTGTCACCGACTAACCTGACTAGTGCGATGACGTGTCACCGACTAATCTGACTAGTGTGATGACGTGCCACGGACTAATCTGACTAGTGTGATGACGTGCCACGGACTAACCTGACTAGTGCGATGACGTGTCACCGACTAATCTGACTAGTGATGACGTGCCACAGACTAACCTGACTAGTGCGATGACGTGTCACCGACTAACCTGACTAGTGCGATGACGTGTCACCGTCTAATCTGACTAGTGTGATGACGTGCCACCGACTAACCTGACTAGTGCGATGACGTGTCACCGACTAATCTGACTAGTGTGATGACGTGCCACGGACTAACCTGACTAGTTCGATGACGTGTCACCGACTAACCTGACTAGTGCGATGACGTGTCACCGACTAATCTGACTAGTGCGATGACGTGTCACCGTCTAATCTGACTAGTGTGATGACGTGCCACGGACTAACCTGACTAGTGTGATGACGTGCCACGGACTAACCTGACTAGTTCGATGACGTGTTCTCGCGCGGCCTTCTCGACGTCTTCCCCGTTGATTCTGAGCAGCTGGTCGCCTGGCTGGAGCTTGTCTTCACTGGGACCCCCTGTAACGAAAGGCAAGGGATGTCAGGCTAAACAACAACAACAATAACCAACAACACTGGGACCCACTGTAACGAAAGGCAGCAAGGGATGTCAGGCTAAACAACAACAACAACACCAACAACACCTACCCCCTGTAACGAAAGGCAGCAAGGGATGTCAGGCTAAACAACAACATCAATAACAACACTGGGACCCACTGTAACGAAAGGCAGCAAGGGATGTCAGGCTAAACAACAACATCAACAACAACACTGGGACCCCCTGTAACGAAAGGCAGCAAGGGATGTCAGGCTAAACAACAACATCAATAACAACACTGGGACACCCTGTAACGAAAGGCAAGGGATGTCAGGCTAAACAATAACATCAATAACAACACTGGGACCCATTGTAACGAATGGCAAGGGATGTCAGGCTAAACAACAACATCAATAACAACACTGGGACCCACTGTAACGAAAGGCAAGGGATGTCAGGCTAAACAACAACATCAATAACAACACTGGGACCCACTGTAACGAAAGGCAGCAAGGGATGTCAGGCTAAACAACAACAACAACACCAACAACACTGGGACACCCTGTAACGAAAGGCAGCAAGGGATGTCAGGCTAAACAACAACATCAATAACAACACTGGGACACCCTGTAACGAAAGGCAGCAAGGGATGTCAGGCTAAACAACAACAACAACACCAACAACACTGGGACACCCTGTAACGAAAGGCAGCAAGGGATGTCAGGCTAAACAACAACATCAATAACAACACTGGGACCCCCTGTAACGAAAGACAGCAAGGGATGTCAGGCTAAACAACAACAACAACACCAACAACACTGGGACACCCTGTAACGAAAGGCAGCAAGGGATGTCAGGCTAAACAACAACAACAACACCAACAACACTGGGACCCCCTGTAACGAAAGGCAGCAAGGGATGTCAGGCTAAACAACAACAACAACACCAACAACACTGGGACACCCTGTAACGAAAGGCAGCAAGGGATGTCAGGCTAAACAACAACAACAACACCAACAACACTGGGACCCCCTGTAACGAAAGGCAGCAAGGGATGTCAGGCTAAACAACAACATCAATAACAACACTGGGACCCACTGTAACGAAAGGCAAGGGATGTCAGGCTAAACAACAACATCAATAACAACACTGGGACCCACTGTAACGCAAGGCAGCAAGGGATGTCAGGCTAAACAACAACATCAATAACAACACTGGGACCCCCTGTAACGAAAGGCAAGGGATGTCAGGCTAAACAACAACATCAATAACAACACTGGGACCCACTGTAACGAAAGGCAAGGGATGTCAGGCTAAACAACAACATCAATAACAACACTGGGACCCACTGTAACGAAAGGCAAGGGATGTCAGGCTAAACAACAACATCAATAACAACACTGGGACCCCCTGTAACGAAAGGCAAGGGATGTCAGGCTAAACAACAACATCAATAACAACACTGGGACCCACTGTAACGAAAGGCAAGGGATGTCAGGCTAAACAACAACATCAATAACAACACTGGGACCCACTGTAACGAAAGGCAAGGGATGTCAGGCTAAACAACAACAACAATAACAACACTGGGACCCCCTGTAACGAAAGGCAAGGGATGTCAGGCTAAACAACAACATCAATAACAACACTGGGACCCACTGTAACGAAAGGCAAGGGATGTCAGGCTAAACAACAACATCAATAACAACACTGGGACCCCCTGTAACGAAAGGCAAGGGATGTCAGGCTAAACAACAACATCAATAACAACACTGGGACCCACTGTAACGAAAGGCAAGGGATGTCAGGCTAAACAACAACATCAATAACAACACTGGGACCCACTGTAACGAAAGGCAGCAAGGGATGTCAGGCTAAACAACAACAACAATAACAACACTGGGACCCACTGTAACGAAAGGCAAGGGATGTCAGGCTAAACAACAACATCAATAACAACACTGGGACCCACTGTAACGAAAGGCAAGGGATGTCAGGCTAAACAACAACATCAATAACAACACTGGGACCCACTGTAACGAAAGGCAAGGGATGTCAGGCTAAACAACAACATCAATAACAACACTGGGACCCCCTGTAACGAAAGGCAGCAAGGGATGTCAGGCTAAACAACAACATCAATAACAACACTGGGACCCACTGTAACGAAAGGCAAGGGATGTCAGGCTAAACAACAACATCAATAACAACACTGGGACCCACTGTAACGAAAGGCAAGGGATGTCAGGCTAAACAACAACATCAATAACAACACTGGGACCCCCTGTAACGAAAGGCAGCAAGGGATGTCAGGCTAAACAACAACATCAATAACAACACTGGGACACCCTGTAACGAAAGGCAAGGGATGTCAGGCTAAGCAACAACATCAATAACAACACTGGGACCCACTGTAACGAAAGGCAAGGGATGTCAGGCTAAACAACAACATCAATAACAACACTGGGACCCACTGTAACGAAAGGCAAGGAATGTCAGGCTAAACAACAACATCAATAACAACACTGGGACCCACTGTAACGAAAGGCAGCAAGGGATGTCAGGCTAAACAACAACAACAATAACAACACTGGGACCCACTGTAACGAAAGGCAGCAAGGGATGTCAGGCTAAACAACAACAACAATAACAACACTGGAACCCACTGTAACGAAAGGCAAGGGATGTCAGGCTAAACAACAACAACAATAACAACACTGACATACATATGTAAACAGTCATCGCACGGTGACAGCACATTTTGGCGGGACGTCGATGTTTTTTTTTTATAAAAATATAATAATATTAGTTTGATAGTTAGATAGAGACCTTGATATACATAATTCAACACCCAAGCGCAACACAATGCTCAATTTCATTCAGTGTTCCATGTCACGTCAACTCCACCGCGATTGAAATGCCACTAAAAGTATTAACTTCATTATTATAAACATTTTATTATACATTGCATACATGTGGACGTCGTGTAACAATATACACAACTTTCTTGGACAGCAAAAGTTATGTGGCAATGAAGTTGTTGTCTTGCAGCATAGCAATAAAATTGTTGCCTTTATTGACGTAAGGATGGTTGGTGCCACGGGCCACAGTTATGTTATAGCATAGCTGGATATGGTCAAGGAATTCCCGGACTGAGACAATGAAGGAATGAACCGGCCCCAGGCACAGGCGTGGTTCGAACCTGTGACCTATTGATTTACAGGGAACTGCGGTACTTAACGCCAGCGTCCCGTCATTGAAGATAGAATTTACTTGGTTGGGGACCAACATATGAGCTGAATGTCTATCATTGTCGCCCTATGTGGTGAGTTGAAGGTGTATGACTGCTGGTCGGTGGCTGCAAGTGGTTCCAAGCCATGGGGTGGGGGGGGGGGGTGATGGTCATTGTGGTACTCCGACGGTTGCTATGATGACCAACGTCTCACTGCCGGATTCGCCAGACCCGGCCCCATGCCCATGTCCAAACCCATTTCCAGCTTCCAGTTCTCATCCCCAGTCCAGACCCAGAGATCATGCCCCAACCCAGGCCCAGAGATCGTGCCCCAACCCAGGTCCCGAGATCGTGCCACAACCCAGGCCCAGAGATCGTGCCCTAGCCCAGACCCAGAGATCGTGCCCCAACCCAGGCCCAGAGATCATGCCCCAACCCAGGCCCAGAGATCTCGCCCCAACCCAGGCCCAGAGGTCGTGCCCCAACCCAGGCCCAGAGATCGGGCCCCGACCCAGGCCCAGAGATCGTGCCCCAACCCAGACCCGGAGGTCGTGCCCCAATCCAGGCCCAGAGATCGTGCCCCAACCCAGGCCCAGAGGTCGTGCCCCAACCCAGGCCCAGAGATCGTGCCCCAACCCAGGCCCAGAGGTCGTGCCCCAACCCAGGCCCAGAGATCGTGCCCCAACCCAGGCCCAGAGATCGTGCCCCAACCCAGACCCAGAGGTCGTGCCCCAACCAAGACCCAGAGGTCGTGCCCCAACCCAGGCCCAGAGATCGTGCCCCAACCCAGGCCTAGCGATCGTACCCCAACCCAGGCCCAGAGATCGTGCCCCAACCCAGGCCCAGAGATCGTGCCCCAACCCAGACCCAGAGGTCGTGCCCCAACCCAGACCCAGAGGTCGTGCCCCAACCCAGGCCCAGAGATCGTGCCCCAACCCAGGCCTAGCGATCGTGCCCCAACCCAGGCCCAGAGATCGGGCCCCAACCCCGGTCCACAAATCCTGCCAACCCAGGCCCAGTAATCCTGCCCCAGCCCAGGTCCAAAACTCCCGCCACAGCTCAGCCCCTGCCCCAGTAAATGACCCTGTGGCAGACTGTCGCTTCATGTGACAGAGCCGTCGGCGGAGACAAGCCTCGGCCAAAGGTGAAGGCCGCTGGCCTAACCGTCACCCCCTCCCTTCTCCTCCGCTCCCTGGCACCACATCCTCTCCCCCGGATCGCCGCCAATACGACAGCCGCGGGACCAATCCCGTCACCCTTGACCGGGGCGGGCGGGCGGTAGTGAGGGAGAAGGGGATGGAGGCCCGGCAATGGTCAGCCAGCCATTAGCTCAAGGCAACACTAACTGGATTACAGCGAGGTGCGGGCGGGCGGCCCTTCACTGGTGGCATAGTTAGCCCGGGTAGGGCGGGGACGTGAGGCAGCGGGGGCGGGGGGGGGGGGGCTAGGGTCTCCAATGTGATGTGAGAGAGGTTTTGTCTTGAAGGGTGGGTGGATGGATGGTGGGTACGTATGGGGGTCAGGTACTGGGAGAGAATAAAATGAGGTGTCGGGGGAGTGGGGGCGGGGTAGGGGAGGGTGGGGCGGGGGGGGGGTGGCAGGACGCCCACGTGTGAGCATCAGACCCTGACCACGTCTGACCCGACTTAACGCCGGACCTGTGGGAGGATCAAGGGAGACCCGCGGCCCTTACCCCCCCTCGCCCCACCCCTACCCCCACAACCCTCATCCCCCCCCTCCACGGGGTCGCAGCGGGAGTGGCACTAAGGCCGCTAGTGCGGGGAGTGGGGGGGGAGGGGTCAGAGTGTCCACAGACGTGACCACATCGCACCCGAGATGGTGGAGGGCAAGACGGGGGGGGGGGGGGTCTCTATTAATCATAGAATACAGACCTCAAAACGTCGATCACTAATATATATATATAATACACATAGGGTAGGGGTGACCTATTTCACCCCCGACGCTAACAGGTGGGGAGTCTGTTGGCCCCAGCATGGGGGTGGGCACTCCCTAGGAAAACGCCCTAGGTCCAACCAACCCACGAATACTTCCGACAGAAACCGAGCCCAGCGCAGGTGCCAGGGCCGAAGTGTCACGTGACACACCGCCGCATGTATCGCATGGCGGCTGATGTTAACAGGGTTGTCACATGACACGAGAGGCTGTCGATATGACAGGTGGGTGGGTGGGGGGGGGGGGGGGGGAGGGGCAGCGGGATCGATGATATTCCTGTAAGGCGACGCTACCATAGAAAAATACATAGGATCTTTACATAACAAGACAAAGGGTGCGCCTCCGATTTAGTACAGTAACTGACGGAGACCGCTCTCCATTTTTGTACCTAGCTGTAATACATTGTGATAAACAACCGATGGTAGATCCACGGGGTTTCCATCCATTCGACACCACTTCCCGGACGAAGGTTACGTGGGCCTGTCTCAGCTATCAAGCCTCTAAACATTAATTTTAGTCAAATTAGTTCAGTAATACTGTTATTGGTAAATTCCTTATCGGCAGTAAACCAACAATGATACACGCACTTTCCCTCAGACCTTTGATCGGTAATGGTGACCCCTTCGTTCACTACTTTAGTGAGCCAATCTTTCACCTCGTTGGCCTCTATTTTCCAGGGATATAACTGACCAATGAGGACATGTCCACCAACTATAACCCGGCACGGCCGCCAGATGGCGACAGGTATTAACAGGTCACGTGACTTACCGTCAGTGACGAAGCGGACGATGACGGGCTTCTCACTTCCGGCGACGAAGCCGAAGCCCAGGTTGGGGTCCCTCTCCAGCGACACCTGGCGGGGATGTGGCGTCTCCTGGTGGTCGGGGTCGTCACGAGGGTCTTCTGCTGACGTCGTCCGGTCCACGTGACTGCAAGGAAGTGACGTCACAGCTTAGTTTATTTAGAACATTAACAATGGTTTAATTGCGTTATGAACACGGAACATGTATGTCTGTATGAAAGGGTGATATATTATCAGTCATCATTGTCAGCATATTTAAATTTAAAAATAATTTATTGCCTTGTTTTCCCTTTTAATATGTCAGACAGTGAAACCTTTGAGAGAACATCCACATAGCGTCAAGGAATGTTAACAATACAGACCCGACATCTTCACAGAAAATATCATCTGGTCACCATATTTAGTCTGGATTCATAAAATTCAAGAGGCCAGCGACCAGTGTAATAACCCAGGAAAATAAAGACCCATCAGTCTATCGTTGGGACCTTTGGGAAATAAAGCGACCAGTGAGATGGCTGCCAAACCCTCTCGGGGACGTCTCGTGTAACCAGGCGAGAGGAGTAAGTCAGCTGATGGGAGATATGCTAGCATTATTACAGGATCGATCTGACTACCAGCCTGAGAGAAGCCGGACAACGCCAGAGCGCCGGGGCGGGAGATTGGTTATGGCAGACAGATATGGCGGCAGATTGAGAGAGAAGAGGTGAATGTCCGACTGAGAGCTTAAATGCCGCCTCCGACATCAGCTCGAGATGGTGTTAGATAGTTCTTTGTATGAAGACGGCTTAACCTGGATTGAAGGTCATAATACGCCACGGGTCATGGCATACATCGGAGTTACGTCGCCGGGGATAATCCGCACTCTTTTCGAAAGAGGCGGCACAAAACGCACGTGTTTAAAGACAAGCAACCCTAGAATGAAATCGCCACTACAAACACTTCCATGTTGGAGACAACGAAATGAATTCTTGGTAGGCGGGACTCACGCCGCGTGAGTAATACGTGAGCTATGCTGACAAACGGGTTCACCCTTACATGGAACAACGACCAAGCACTGGTATCGGGCTGAGTGCATACTGACCGCAAACGAGAAAAATTATCTTACGTGACATTTGTGGAAATCTTGGTAATTGGAAATCGCCATTTAATAACGCGACGTTTTTTGGAATCTATGCTAGTTATTTGGTACAATGGACATCCGTGGGTCGATCCACAACAAAAGGAACTACAACAACACAGTGCAGGCGATGGCCGAACGCCTGAGATAAGGTCCGCAGAAATCGATGTTCGGACGCTGCGATTGGTTGATAAATAGCCCCCGGGTCTCCGACGTCTTACCCCTGTAGATTAAAACGCGGCCGAGAGGCAAGTTTCTTTCACTTGCCGCAGTCCGTACGGGCCCCAACCACACATACATTACAAGTAGTGTGATTGGGATTACAACCTATCATGATTACATTCAGAGATGGGCAAGCGGGAGTTTTGTCCCCGCATATTTAACCCCCAGCGCAGCCTCCCAGTCCAGGGGCGACCCAAGCCATGGGCAGCCACGGGGTTTTATACCTCGGGGAGATAAAAAGAATGCTCAGGTGATAAATCCAGCGCTATCGGTGAAACGGGGAGTCATCAACGCGCATATTTCACTGTACGCCGGACATTGAGCAATGAGTCACAACCCGCCGGCAATGGAAGCTCAATAAAGAGTTTTTGGCTTTCGCGTTGGAGTAGAGGTTCTATTAGACAAGCAGCCACTCTCGGTGGAGTAGAGGTTCTATTAGACACGCAGCCACTCTCCCATAAGGGGCCACGCACCAAAGAAATAGGACCAAACGCGCTGAATCCCCGCGGATTACACGGCCAACGCCGAATACATGGAAGAACGAACGCCATGAGGTAGAAAGTACTCGTGCAGGATCTGCAGCTGGTGGTCTTATAGTCTAAGCGTAGCTTAGCAACTCGCCGCAAGTGTCTAAAGCTAGATTAACAAGTCGCTGCCAATATCTAATTCTAAATTAGCAAGTCGCTGCCAGTGTCTAATTCTACATTAGCAAGTCGCTGCCAGTGTCTAATTCTAAATTAGCAAGTCGCTGCCAGTGTCTAATTCTAAATTAGCAAGTCGCTGCCAGTGTCTAATTCTAAATTAGCAAGTCGCTGCCAGTGTCTAATTCTAAATTAGCAAGTCGCTGCCAGTGTCTAATTCTACATTAGCAAGTCGCTGCCAGTGTCTAATTTTACATTAGCAAGTCGCTGCCAGTGTCTAATTCTAAATTAGCAAGTCGCTGCCAGTGTCTAATTCTAAATTAGCAAGTCGCTGCCAGTGTCTAATTCTAAATTAGCAAGTCGCTGCCAGTGTCTAATTCTAAATTAGCAAGTCGCTGCCAGTGTCTAATTCTAAATTAGCAAGTCACTGCCAGTGTCTAATTCTAGATTAGTAAGTCGCCGCCAGTGGCTAATTCTGGACTAGCAAGTCGCTTCCGGTGTCTAATCCTAGATGAGTAAATCGCTGTCAGTGTCTCATTCTAGATTAATAAGTCGCCGCCAGTGTGATATTCTAAATTAGCAAGTCGATGCCAGTGTCTATTACTAGATTAGTAAGTCGCTGTCAGTATCTAATTTTAGATTATTAAGTCGCTGCCAGTGTCTGAATCTAGATTAGTAAGTCGCCGCCAGTGTGATATTCTAGATTAGCAAGTCGATGCCAGTGTCTATTACTAGATTAGTAAGTCGCTGTCAGTATCTAATTTTAGATTATTAAGTCGCTGCCAGTGTCTGAATCTAGATTAGTAAGTCGCCGCCAGTGTGATATTCTAAATTAGCAAGTCGATGCCAGTGTCTATTACTAGATTAGTAAGTCGCTGTCAGTATCTAATTTTAGATTATTAAGTCGCTGCCAGTGTCTGAATCTAGATTAGTAAGTCGCCGCCAGTGTGATATTCTAGATTAGCAAGTCGATGCCAGTGTCTATTACTAGATTAGTAAGTCGCTGTCAGTATCTAATTTTAGATTATTAAGTCGCCGCCAGTGTCTTAATCTAGATTAATAAGTCGCTGCCAGTGTCTTAATTTTAGATTAGTAAGTCGCTGCCAGTTTATTAATTTTAGATTAGCAAGTCGCCTCCAGTGCCTAATTCTAGATGAGTAAGCCGCTGTCAGTGTCTAATTCCAGATCAGTAAGTCTCCTCAAGTGTCTAATTCAGATTTAGTAAATCGCTGTCAGTGTCTAATTCAGATTTAGTAAATCGCTGTCAGTGTCTAATTCCAGATCAGTAAGTCTCCTCAAGTGTCTAATTCAGATTTAGTAAATCGCTGTCAGTGTCTAATTCATGATCAGTAAGTCTCCTCAAGTGTCTAATTCAGATTTAGTACATCGCTGTCAGTGTCTAATTCTAGGTTAGTATGTCGCTACCGGTATAAAAACCTCACGCTTTCACAACTCAAACCCAGGTTAGTAACTCACCATGTAGCTGTCACTGCTAAACATATCTTAGTAACAGTATATCAGGGTGTAAACCTGTCTATGAAATTTAAAGTATGTAAACACACGGTCATATATACCGGCTAGTGTGTAAACCATGTTCCAAGATGGCCGTCAGACTGTAAACTAACGTTCAAAGATGGCAGTCAGTGTGTAATCCATGTTGAACTTTCACGATGACTGCCAGTATGTGAACCCATGCTCCAAGATGGCCGCCAGTATATAAACCCACGTTCCAAGATGGCCGCTAATATGTAACCAGACGCGATATTCACCGTCAGCGTCGGCAGAACACAACCGACCGTTCCAAACCACCGGGTGGTCATAGCGCCAACAGGGCATTTATTAAACTTTAATGCCCTCTCTTTATTCTTAAAATATATCTACTAAGCGGACATAACCTGATTTTCGCCGGAGCCTTAAGCTTTAGAACGTTCGCGTGGTGTTAAGTTAGGATTATGAAGACGGCCCCTGTGCTCATACTATGTCACAAGTCAAGGATCAAATGGCAAGGGTCAAAGGTCAATGGTCAAGACCATCCTTGCTGCATCTTAACGCCCAACACATGACCATGCCTACGAAATTGAGATATATTTATAAATCTGTCACAGACGTCTATACATAAATTAAGACTCCACTAGAAGGAAGTCTAGGACATCGATGTCATAATATTACAATTATTGTTTTATGTGACACAAAGCTATATGTAAACGCTTACGGATATTGACTTATGCAGTTAATACTGTTAACGGCTCTATCTATAAAGACGCAAGGAGAAATTTCTGTTTTCATCACAGCAGAATTGAATCGCAATATTTGGCGTTATGACCGTTGGGCCTTGCTGGCAGTAGCGGGCACCATCCGACTGGGCTTCTGGCCGGGCCTAACTGACCGCGGCCTAATGTCTATGCACCAAGCCACCTGAAACACTACTGGTCCAGTCTCCTGGAATAACGCCTGGGACTCCCCCCCCCCCCGTCCCAGGGGCGAGACCAGAGGAGTCAGAGTGGGGGGCGGGGGGGGGGGGGGAGTAGCCAGCTGGGTGACCGGGGGCGGGTTTTAGAGGCTGTGTGTCACGTGGCGACCAAACTTACGGCGCATGCGAAACCCTTCTCGATCAAAAACGTGGGGGAAGGGGCCGGGGGAGGGGGAGTGGGGGGGGAGGACAAGATGACGGTGAGGGTGGGGAGGCGCATGCCATACCCTTCTCCATCAATAACAAGAGACTCCGGAAGAAAAAAACCCGGCTTATTTGTAACGAGTCGCTGGCTACTAAAGCGAGTATCATGACAGACTGTTTTTGATGCAGCACCGCCCCAAGCCACCAGGCCGAGCACGTGGGCAGAAAAGCCAGCGCGAGATCAGGGGGTCATTCATGAGAGGGGGGTAGGGGGTAGAGACGGTGCTCGTGTGTGTGTGGGGGGGGGGGGGGGCAGAGGAAACTATTAGTGCTGGTTAGAGACACGGGGGTAGAGTTAGTGGGGTTAGAGACTGGTGCTGGTGGCAGAAGTATTTTTATTTTTGATGGCCGGAGCACGGGTTTATATTGGTGCTGGCGGGCGGGGAAGGGGTACAGCAGCCTGGCGCCCCACTTGGGCAACAAGAGCAAAATACACTGGGTTGCTGATGATGCAGCAAGGGTGGGCAGCTGTATAAAAACCGGGTAGTGAGATAGAGGGTTGGCGAGCGGCGGGCGAGAGAGGAGGAGGGAGAGGGGAGGGAGAAGGGAGAGAGAAGGGGGGGGGGGGTTGCGGGAGAGGCTGCGGGAGAGGGGGTGAGGGGGAGGGAGAGGGGTAGGAGATTACCATGCGTCCTGGGATAAGGTTTCTACTGGCTGACCCAATGGCCTTGCCCCCCCTGCCGAACCCCCCGGCCCCCCTCGCGCTGCATGAAGCCCCTGTGACGGGCGATCAATATGGCGGAGTGTCTGGACAAGGACGCACGCCCCCTGGCGGCCCGAGGGCACACTATCGGCATCTGTCATCTTGCCGTTGCCTCCGTCCCCCCTATCCCTCATGTAGCTCATCGCGTATCTGTGGATGTGACAGAAGTCTATACAGGGAAGACGTGTCCAGGACATCCTCGGGGACTAGACCCAGGCCTTGAGCTGACGGTGGGGGGGGGGGGGGGGGCGCGAGAGCGAGAGCGAGAGGAACATAGCCGCCCCCTGTCAGAGAACATGGGAGGAACCATTTAAATCAAGACGCAGTCAAAGAGAGGAACTTAAGTTGGAGCCAATATCAACTGGTCGGTTAAGAGTGTTATCGAATCAGTACATGTTTAGGATGGGAGGAGGGGGGGGGGGTATTCTTACTGTTGCAGGAGAAAGGTAGACCAACTGAGTTAGCAAGCGGGCTGAGCCGCAGATCGCGGGTTCAAATCCAATATGCCATATACATCTGGGGCATACTTTATCTAAGCCCATTTCATAGTTCCCAGGAAGATTCTTGACCGACGAAAGCCATCATGCTACAAAGGATATGGCACCTGTCCCCACGTTCCATCCCCTTGCAGATCCGACTCTTTCCGTCCCATGATTCACAGCGTCAAGGCGCCATATCCATGGCCCAGTCGCCACATCCGGGACCCGTTCCGGCCGGGCCTCTCACATACCGCTATCCTGTAAGTAGCAAGTACCGACGCCATTGGTATTCTTCCGGCGGAAGTGGACTCGGAGCGGGCGGAGGCGGCCGCTGCTTGGGAATCTCATCAGGCGACGCTACGTCACAAAAACCTGATTCCCAGTTAAGAGAATTGTGCGAAACGGCGCAGCCGGATCAATCACTGTCACTTCCGGTCGTCAACAATAGATGCGGAACTAAATAAGCAGACATTGTCCAGTGAATCACGTGACGTCTGATGGGCGGGGACAGCTAGTTGATGGGGTGATAGTCCGCCGAGGTATAGCAGGGAATGACGGGGGATGATATAGTTGTTTGGGTTTGAAGGGCTTAACGGAAGCTGGGAAACTGAGGGAGAAAGCGATGGCAGAAGGGAGAAGAGATAAGAGACGAGATATATCTATGTAATGTATGGACATGGCAAGGTGTAGGTACATGTACGAATGGAACTATTACTAAAGAAAGAGGGAGGAAGGGCGGCAAAAAGGGGTGGGGGGGGGCACAGAGGGGAGACGGATAGACAGATATAGAGAGAGAGAGAGCGAGAGAAGGAGTGAGAGACGGAGAGGAGAGGAGGGATCAAGGATGGGATCGAGATAGACAGAGATTGAAAAAGACAGGCAGGGGAGAAAGGCAGAGAGGGGGGGGGGGGGGTACGAAGAGGGGAAGATATAGGAGAAAGAGAGGGGGAAGAGAGGGGATCCACGGCGAAAGATAGAGAGAGAGCTGACGGGGGTGAAGACATGGCGCGAGAACAGCTAAGAAACAAAGGCGCCAGTCCTTCGTCCCCGGCCGGTCGTACATAGAGAAGTTAATTTCACGGATATCACGTCAAAATAAGTATTTTTTTGGCGAGATGAATAGTTTTGGTTCGGGAGACATTCAGGAGGACTTTCAGGAGTGATCGATGAGTGGAGTACCGCCCCCCCCCCCCCCACTCCCTCCCCAGCGACGCCCTGAGCGAAGATGTGGGCAGTGAGGGCTGGGACAACGACAGAACGCACGGCCGCACAGCACACAATGAATCTTGATGTGGAAGGCCTGAGGGTGGGTAGCACCCTGGCCCCCAATGGCCTGTCACATCGTTATGCGCGCCTGGATGGACAACGTTAACTGTGATTATGGTTATATTTATATTCAGGGCCAAAAAGAAATGACCACAAATGAGGTCTTAGGATTGTCGTCGAGTCGCATTTATCGGTTGGTCAGTCAGACTTTCGCTGTTTCTGCTGTCAGTTTTTTCACCGCGCGGAATGCTTTGCGACATGTCAACAACCGGGGAAACATGTGGGTTAAAGTGCACTTAAACTGAGATAACCATGCCAGATAGTAGGGTATATATGTCCCGCGTGGCTGGATACTGTCGGGATAGCCACATCCATTTCTTACTCTCACATGCAACTACAAAACAATTCTACAAAACCAAATACGGAAACTATTCTTCAACTCACAACAAAACACCGAAAACACATTATGACCGATCTGTCTTGAGACGAATGTGGTCAGTCACTATATTGAGAAAACGGTTACACAATTTAGTGGCTCCCCCTAGTGAGCCCTTTTGTAGCAATATGGCGACGGTGAGGTCACCGTCTGGCGCTGACACGAGAGCCGTGTTTTTGTGGTGTTCATAGAGTAGCCGGGGAAACGGGTCACGTGATTATTCGGTAGCCCTGGCAACACCTGACACCAAAGTGGCGGGGTCCCTAGGACCCAGCCCGGGACAAGGCCATGCAGCCACGGGGACCCAGTCTGCCCCAGCCTGGGGACCCATCCTGCCCCAGCCTGGGGACCCATCCTGCCCCAGCACAGCCTGCTAACCCTAGACTGCTTGTCCCAGTCTGCTAGCCCCAGCCTGCTAGCCCCAGCCTGGGGACCCAGCCCGCCCCAGCCTGGGGACCCAGCCCGCCCCAGCCTGGGGACCCAGCCCGCCCCAGCCTGGGGACCCAGCCCGCCCCAGCCTGGGGACTCAGCCCGCCCCAGCCTGGGGACTCAGCCCGCCCCAGCCCGCTAGCCCAGCCTACGTCCCCAGCCCGCCCCAGCCTGGGTCCCCAGCCCGCCCCAGCCTGGGGACCCAGCCTGCCCCAGCCTGGGGACCCAGCCCGCCCCAGCCTGGGGACCCAGCCCGCCCCAGCCTGGGGACCCAGCCCACCCCAGCCTGGGGACCAAGCCCGCCCCAGCCTGGGGACCCAGCCTGCCCGCTCCACCCAGGGGACCCAGCCTGCTAGCCCCAGCCCGGGTCCCCAGCCCGCCCCAGCCCCCTAGCCAAAGCATCAGCGCACTGGACTGGACAGCGGGTTAAATGTGATTCAGTGAAGGATGATACGGCCTTCGGGGGAGATGGCGCCTGTATTTAAAGAGGGGGTTGGGGACGGGGTTGGGGATGGAGTGGGGGGTGGGGGGGGGGGGGGTATCGATCGGCGTCTTTAACTCCTCTGAAAACCTCAACTCAAGCGATTATCCTATCACCAATGTCTCACCATAGCATCCTGTCACCAATGTCTCACCATAGCATCCTGTCACCAATGTCTCACCATAGCATCCTGTCACCAATGTCTCACCATAGCATCCTGTCACCAATGTCTCACCATAGCATCCTGTCACCAATGTCTCACCACAGCATCCTGTCACCAATGTCTCACCACAGCATCCTGTCACCAATGTCTCACCATAGCATCCTGTCACCAATGTCTCACCACAGCATCCTGTCACCAATGTCTCACCACAGCATCCTGTCACCAATGTCTCACCACAGCATCCTGTCACCAATGTCTCACCATAGCATCCTGTCACCAATGTCTCACCATAGCATCCTGTCACCAATGTCTCACCACAGCATCCTGTCACCAATGTCTCACCACAGCATCCTGTCACCAATGTCTCACCATAGCATCCTGTCACCAATGTCTCACCATAGCTTTCAATGTTCGGTCAGGACCGCCAAGCTCTGCCTACCAGGCCTATTAATGTCCTGTCAGGAGGGTTTTTATCCCAACGAGCCTGTCAGTGCTGGGTCAGGACCACCAAGCTCTGCCTACCAGGCCTATTAATGTCCTGTCAGGAGGGTTTTTATCCCAACGAGCCTGTCAATGCTGGGTTAGGACCGCCAAGCTCTGCCTACCAGGCCTATTAATGTCCTGTCAGGAGGGTTTTTATCCCAACGAGCCTGTCAATGCTGGGTCAGGACCGCCAAGCTCTGCCTACCAGGCCTATCAATGTCCTGTCAGGACGGTCTATATCACAACGAGCCTGTCAGGACGGTCTATATCACAACGAGCCTGTCAATGCTGGGTCAGGACCGCCAAGGCCTGCCTACCAGGCCTATTATTGGCCTGTCAGGACGGTCTATATCACAACGAGCCTGTCAATGCTGGGTCAGGACCGCCAAGCTCTGCCTACCAGGCCTATCAATGTCCTGTCAGGACGGTCTATATCACAACGAGCCTGTCAATGCTGGGTCAGGACCGCCAAGCTCTGCCTACCAGGCCTATCGATGCCATGTCAGGAGGGTCTATGTCACAACGAGCCTGTCAATGCTGGGTCAGGACCGCCAAGCTCTGCCTACCAGGCTTATCAATGTCCTGTCAGGAGGGTCTATATCACAACGAGAAGCTGGGTCAGGACCGCCGAACTCTACAATTATCTGTCAGGACTGTGTCTATCCTCCTCTCAGGGTTGTCTATATCTCACCGTGCCTGTCAATGCCCTGCCAGGAGTCCCTTTCTCCTACTACTCATGTCAATGCCCTGTCAGGAGTCCCTTTCTCCTACTACTCATATCAATGCCCTGTCAGGAGTCCCTTTCATCTACCAGTCCTGTCTATATCTCATGGTGCCTGTCAATCCCTGTCAAGAGTCCCTGTCAATGCCCTGTCAGTACAAGGGAAGCCGGTCACGTGGTACCCGTTAAGCCGTATTGTGTCGGTGTTGTGTTGTTGAGAGGGAGGGACTGAATGAAGTGGAGATGAGTGATGTCTCAGGCCCTACGGTCGTGTGTAGCACGGGCTCCTTTGTGCAAATCCATGAAAACATCATTCGCGCGGCTTCGTGCGAAAGGACAAACGTTTTTGTATCCACCCGCCGATACTTTTTTTATAGAAAAAAAAGAAAACGTATTACAGCAACACGTTTTTTTTCTACATAATAAAAATTAGAGCTTTAGCGAATAATGTGATTTCCTCAGATACTTTCACATGTAATCGCCCACACGAGCTAGTTTTCGCGCCGGTACGCGCCGCAGTCCACAGAATGAAAAGGACTCATTTCTCCCGCGGACAAAGGCCGATCACTTTACAAGCGAAATGCTCATTTCGACCCCTTCACTCACAAACGCCAAATTCATGGAGCAATCGGAAAACTGTGTTTGGTCCATTTCCGCCATCCAAAGGACTAGTCACGTGACCTCCTGGGGGACCAATTGAAAGAGAGCTGGCTTGACGCGCCCCACAGACAGGCAATAATGGCTGTAAACCGTGCCGTCGGCTCGCTGATCTAACGAGAATTACTCCCGCTAAATCCAATCCCGGCGCGCCACCGTTGGGGCGGGGAGCTCGGGAACGCAGTGTGGCGTCCACGGAGGCCTATAGGGGTCATGTTTACTACTGGCTACAAGTCCACCTGCCCTTCCATGTCCCCCGCCCCCCCCCCCACCCCGATTTCTCATGCGACCTTCCACCTCGCGTCCTGGTTCAGTCGCTTGATAGCCGGCGATTCTGCAGCCCCCACGCCAAACCTTACCCGGACCCCACATACCTGCCCCCACACTGCCCCATCCGACCTGCCCCCACCCTGAACGAATCCGCCCTGCCCTCTACCCGCGTTCCCCACCATGTCTCCGTCCGCCCACAACCCTGAACCCGCCCCTGCACCCCTCCCCCCCCCCATACACTGACCCCCTAGACGTTTTGCAAGGCCGGTGCTACAATCCTGGGTCTCAGGGTTTATTGATCATCAAAATCTTGCGGCGATTCGTTCGGAAACTTCCAAGGTTGGATTAGAAGGGAATGCAGACTATTTTGCGAATGTTCTGTGGGGTGGAGAGAGTACATTACAATAACTTTCGACACTGTTTCAGACACCAATCTGGCATACCTACCAATGGCGGTAAGATTGGAAGCACAACCAGAGTCCGTACAATACAAGTATAATATATATGTCTGCTGTTTTGATCACCAACATGGCCTATATTCTACGTCGTTTGACCGGTTTATCCAGGAAGGAGGATTTAACATGTAATAAAGTTACTATAGTATAACATGTAAGGTCAGAAAGATGTCCCAGGCTCTATATTCGAAAAAAGGATATTGACCGTCACATTCGCGCGCCAGTATACACCGGCACGATGAATGGCGCAGAAATGACGTGTTTCAAGCCACCCTATTGCACATTATGACACAATTGGGTTAAGGAACCTATCGAGACAATCAAATGGGGTTGGGTGAGACGGTGGATGTTGCACGTTAGAGATCACGAAACAAATTATTGTAGCAAATGTATTGCGCGAGTAGGACGTGAGCTATACAATACAATGGTTCACGCTAAAAATGCCTGGGATGCAGGTGTCATATTTCGAATCGACGACCTGCTGATCTGGAGCTTAGCCCGATAACCAATTGAGATGCGGAGGGCCGCCAATCTAGACTCCACAGCCTCAACGGACTGACCGCCACATATATTACCAGCTCTGGTGCCGTTAGGCTTTCAAGTGGCCAGAGCGCTCAATGCGAGCGTTCTAACCCACTGCGCTATCGGGCGGCCCTTGGCAGCCACTAGGGCACCCGCTAGGGCACCCGCTAGGACTCACCTGAAAGCCTACTAGGCATTCAGGTGAGCCCTAGCGGTGGACCTCTGCTAGTTAACCCAAGCTCTAATGGGAGGGCCAAATGTTAACATCAGCTACATAAAAAAACACGCAATATTTACGCCTGTACGGGCTGAAGAACCCACGTCCTCTTTCGCACAGAGGAGGGACCGCGCCGCCCGGGATATAGCTCGATCGGATCATTACACCCCTGCCCTGGACTTTGTAGGAACCCCTCAGCCACAACCACCCCCACCTACCCACTGCATATTACAGTGACCGATGTCGGCAGGATCAAGCGGAACTTGACCTTGACCTTTGACATATGACCTACATCCCGCAGCTGCATGCGACCCGAGACGACTTACTTGATGTAGTATTCCTTGCCATGGCGGTCGACGGCGGGCTCCCAGCCGCGGGGGAGGCCCCCCTCTGTGGGCTCCCAGCCGTGGGGCAGCCCCCCCTCTGTGGGCTTCCAGCTCTCCTTGGGGGGTGTCCAGTGACTCGTCTGGGTGTGGTGGCTGTAACCAAGCGGACAACACGGTCAGGCAGGTAACCAGCCACGGGGAGCTCATGGCATAGCACACGATCGCCTCCTCTCAGCGGTCACCAAATCACATGCAGATGCAGAAATTTAGATTTATATGTATATATATAATGTCAGATTAAATTTCAGTGTGTTAAGTCTCTAGACACGGCATGGGAATCGCGATTAAGTTGCCGTCAAGTGACCATCACGAGACCCATCACGAGACCCATCATGTGACCCAACGAGACAATTTATGCAAATGGCGATTGGGAAAATTCAGTATTGGGTAATGATATACATAACAGAATTACCAACCGATAGTGTGACACTGAAACCTGATTAAGTGGACAGAAGATGAGTCTGCGCTTGCCCCTTTGGGCTGTACGAACGTTATGTTGTCCTAACAAGTATAGGGTCATTTTTTGCAATGACCCTCTGTTAAATCCCATGTTATTTTTGTTAAAAAAAATATATAAGCTTTTATAATCCAATGTTATTTATATGTTCGATGAAAGGCAAATGCCATATTGGCTGTGTAGCGAGTGCGGTTTGTCAGATGACGAAGTCCACTTTGTTCTTGAATGTCGCTTGCACGAATATCTCAGAGAGAGCTTAATCCCACCGTATTTTGGAGACTACCAAATAAAGATAAATTGTTAGCACTAGTTATGTCACAGAGCACGAAATTACAGAACAGATTGTCTGAATATGTTTATCTGGCCAGCAAGATGAGAGAACCTGAATAACGTTCCAGTGTACTATTGTATGAACCCGCCACATGTCATTATGTGTATTGCATCTTTTCAACCCGAGGGCCTCGGGCTCATTGTTGCTTTGAAATAAACTTCTATCTATGTTTAAAAAAATATATAAGCTTTTATAATCCAATGTTATTTACATGTTCGGTGAAAGGCAGATGCCATATTGGCGTTAACATCAGCAGGATAAGGACGCGATGGCCAATCTCGCATGTGTGCAAAGCAAGGTGATATGTCATATCCGATATCTTCAGAATTGCCTTATGACTGAGCCCTCAGGAGGTCCGAGCACTTACCGCCCCAGGAACCCAGAGAGAGTTACACCATTCACCACAGACACCATCACTGATTAACAACCAGATAACGTAGTTTCCGCTCCAACAACTCGAGATATATATCCCTGGTGTGTCAGAACAGACGGGCAAACTGATATCCAGAGATTAATAAATTAATATGGCCTCAAATGTGAAGACTGACCCACGAAGATATCATTGCGAATAGAATATAATGCAAATATAATCTAACATGAAAGACATCCACCGTATCATCAATGATGTTATTATGTTGGCCACCGCATAAGGCGAACACCACAAGGAGACGTTTGAGTGGAGGCCGCCATAATGTGTTGACCCTATCACGTGTTAGGCTGGTGCCGAGGCTGTGAGGGGACAGGCACAAGCTGGGGTCCCTGGCGATACAACCCTTCAGATGGTCAGCCCGCCGCGTGCGACTGTGGGTGGTGAATACCGCCCCCCCCCCCGCCCAGGGGACCTTGGGCGGCATGGCGAGGACTGATGGGGACATATATCATTGAAGTGTCGCAGGGAAATGCGGCTTAACACACCATACATAGTCATACTTTCCTTTGAGTGTAGGTTAAAATAGGTTAATACAATTCTCTTTTGATCAGGGATGGTTTCACTCATTTACGCGCTAGTAACGCCATCTTGACATGCACATTTAATGACTGGTCGTACCATATAAGCATTATGCAGCGATTATTGGCAGCAGCCTTTGACAAACATAGATTCAATGGTTAAAGCATTGCTTTAATGGTACCTGTCAATATTATGCCAATACTATTCGAAACCAAATTTGCAAGATATTTGTGATACATGCTTTCATTCCTCGTCCGCCTGATAGTTCAAGTATTAAATGTTACGAGCAAAAGTTCGAGATCTCAGTGAAAATCCCAGCAGGGGCGCATCAAGGAAATTAACAAAGGGGGGGGGGGGGTCGGGGAGGGTTGTATCAACAACAAGGCGAGGAAAACCCCGCAGAAGGCCCATTCCACGTCTTGTCTTATCTCGGTATTCATCTCATACATTTAACCCAACAGATGAGCCGCAATATTAAATACCCATTGGTATACACAGATGGCGGGGTAGGGATACATAGAGAGGGAGCGAAGTAAACCCACCCACCATCCCCCGACCATCACCAGCACGGACATCCCAAGTGATAAACGAGTTAAACGTGAGGTCTCCCTTCAGTAAGCCCTCAGTCCTATTGGTAATCGAGCGTGATCCAGACTGGAACAGCCTGGTGTTTACCGACTCCGAGGACTGGCACACAGCAGATCTCTGTGAAGATGCCCCGCCCTCTTGCGAGTCAGCCATGAGGACGGGGCGGGGGGTTGGTGGGGGGGGGGGGGGGTGACATCGGGGTGTAAGACTCGCGGGAGGTCAATACCAAGGGTGACCCCGTCCGTCTTCACAAACATAACTCTGTGTACATTTCATTGCAGGCGTCCCCGACCATTGGCGGCTGCAGTGACCGGAGTCACGTGGTCACTTTCCTCCTTATATAGTCACGTGACGTGTCGCGATAGTGCAATGTATACCGCAATGATTGTTAGACACCCTTGCTTCGTACACACTGACCGAGATAGGTCAGGGTGGATATATATCAGTCTACTTTGATTTTGTTGTTGACATTTCGTTTTTCTTGCAAAAGATATTCTCTCCCACAAACCTAATCTTTTTATAACGACACTGTACCAATATTTGGTCTCGTGACCCCGTCACCGCCCAGGAAACCTTCTAACACTGTGTAACGTGTTCTTTGTCGGCCTCGCCACAGACCACAAGCATTCCACTTGAAAATTCCACTTCTCCTCGACAAAAGGTTTAGCCTCGTATATAACGGCATCGTAAGAAATACAATCTGTGTTTACCCTTGATGTGTCAAGGTCAGTCGCGAGCCTCTTGTGTTACGCTAAGCAACGGCTCTCATGAAAAGGGGCTGAATATATACATATATAGGCCTACAGAGTTTTTATGCAAAATAAACCATGGTTGACCATATCGGCTAAACAACCATTGCAACAGTATTGAATGGATATAAGCACGATCACATGAATTACTGGAGCTTATCAAACGCGAACTAATTGTTGTCATGGCAGCTATTAATTGTGATGCTGCCGCTGGCCTCAATAAATCACCCAAGTGACATTTTTTTGTGCCCAGATAATTCAAGATAACGAACTGTGGTTATAGGTATTTATATCTCTGCAGAGTAAGCGACGTGGCCGGTGTATACAGGTATGTGGTTTAGAGAGGTAGATGGGTTGTCCTATATGTTAGAGCCTGCCCAATAGCAGAGTCCATTAATAGAACAGTCTCTGAAGATTCGGTTTATGCAGGATTTGATGTGGTTTTGACGGATGGTTCACTGTATTTACACACGCACCAATACACGTAAGATGACATCTGCTTTGGAAAGTCCTCTTCGAGGGAGGTTTGCGTGGTATGACGACCCCTACCTGAAGCTGTAGACCTTTGTCTTGTTGGCAATGAACTTAAGCATGGCGCTCGTCTCCCTTAGTCACGTGATCGATGACGTATCAGTGCCGAGACCTCTCGGGGCAACTTTCCTTTGACCCCAATTATAACTAGGTCACCAGTCGGTGTCCCCTGATTGGGTCCGTTGTAAGCTACGAGCACAGGTCAAAGGTCATACTCCGGGGTGAAATCGGGGGAGGGGGGGGGGAGATCTTTACCCCGGGTAGTTCCCATCGCCTACCAGGGAGGGAAGGGTGATTTAATGGCACACCGTAAACGGCACATCATTGACGACGGCGGCGACCGCCAGCCTCTCGTTCTCCTTCTCGTTTTCTCTCGGAGCCGCCGCGTGGTTGTCATGAGAACGGTTGCTATGTATGCTTGGCCAGTCGTTCCAAAATGGAAGCGGCAATGAATCCACACTTAGACAACGTCTTTGATATCCATGCTGTGACAAAGGTGATGCATACGTAATGTAGATCTGACATCGATATATCCCACAGGTCTTCTCTTCGCTAGACACTCCTCGAAAACGTTACTCGGTGTATAAACCCGGTGCTAAACTCTGTGCCAAATGTATGACAGTGTACAGGCTGGAAACGCTGCGTCAATATTAACCCTTTTAATACATAAACTTTACGAGTGCAAATAAACTTGCAAATGTGCCGACTGAATTCTGGGTTGACACCGCTCCCAGCATTATGATATAACGAGAACGCAAAACATTAGGCTACAATTAGTTTTTTTCCAAATGAATAAAAAAGACAGGCAAGTCAAGCCCGTGTTTGGAAAGTCCACAAAAGTGTTCTATTTCTTTTGCTCTGTTTTGAGTTGCTGCCACGCGATGGCGGTAGTGGGTAGTGTGTATATCCTTCGGCTACTGATGGTATCACGTCCTTGCCGATAGTGTTGACGCAGGAGTTTCGCGAAGACTTTTTCACCACCTGGGTCCTCGCCTTCACATGACAGAGAGACCCCACAGGTACACTTCACTAATGTTGCATTTGTCGCCTTTATTCTGTGGCAAAAGGACCTACGTTCATGGATTGATGTCCACTTTGATGACGTTTCATCAGATGCACGACGAAAGTTTAGAAAAGGCGTTTCCATTATCGCAGTGCGATGTCCGCATGATGAATTCCAGATATATTAGAGATGTCGCTACCCGGTATGACGTCACCAACGACACCATCTGACGTCAACAGCACACGCGACACACGCGCGGTGATTGGTGACGTCACATGACTCCATGGAGACTCACACGAAGGAATCTCCCGGCATATAATCCAATGTCTGGCGTGTTATCCTTGCTGCTTGATTTGTCACGAAGCCGTCTAAATGAAAGCCGACTGCACGAACAGTTGCGAGGTACCACCCTCACCCCTTTCGCCCCCAATCCAGGGGGGTCTGGTCCCCGGGACGAAACGGGTGTCTACAGGACGCTGGGGTCTGTCTTTGTGCTGCGGGGAAGTGTTGAGTGACGTGTTGAGTGAGGGAGGAGACATGGGCATGTGTGTTCGTGGTGTGTGCATTGTGTGTGCGTGTGTTTGTGGTATGTGCAGTGTGTGTGCGGGTGTATATGTGTGGGTGTGGTTTATAACCAGGGGGTTGTTGGGTGTGAGGGGGCGGGGCGGAGGGGGGGGGGGCAGTGTCATGGAGAACAATCGTTAATTCCAGGCATTGGCTGATCAAGACTTCGGCCAGAAAAAAAGACCCATGGACGTCGGAACAGGACACCTTTTGAAGCCTCATCAATGTGGTCGAGTTTGTGTCTCTATTTGTTGATGAATGTTAATCAGATGCTGAGATCTGACATACATGTAGCATGCCTAGGTGTTGGTGTTGTGCGTGGTTGAAGTACCCCCTGAAGCGCCCACCACCATTATCCTGCCGTCCAGGCCCCGTGGCTCCCGTGAATGACGTTCACCGTCACAAACAGGTTCAAGGTCATTTCTATCTCTCAATGTCACTAGTCATACAGGCGGTGACAATTTGGCGAATCTTAAACCCTTCACTTTGTGCGTTGAGTGCCAGACCGGTGGGTGGGCGGTGGGGGGGTGGTGTGTGGTGGCGGTGGGGGTGGGGTGGGGGTGAATAGTAGCCCCTCCCCGCGAACTTGCCCCACAGCAACACACCCGCTGATACCTCTAATAAGGCACGTACGTTGCGGACCCGAGCCTGGCCACCTTCTTACTCCCATCCCACCCCACCTTTGCACCCACCCCTTCACACATCCCCATATCCCACCCCACGTACTTCACCCCCACGTCCCTCGCATGGATAATTCCACCATACAGAGTATCCCTCCCTCCCACCCCCAATATATGTTGAAAATCCCACCCCATTCAATAACAACCCCACCGCACCCATCCAAACCCACCTTGAACCAAGCCCTGCCCATTTCAGTCCAACCTAGTTTAAACCCCGCCCAGCCCCGCCTATTCCAACCTACTATGCACCCCGTTCCACCCCGACCCACCCATCATATCCCACCGCCATCCCACCCCCCACGCCCTATGCGTGTACCACCAAGCAATGTCACTCCAAGGTGACCGATGGCCACATGTATCCACGCCGCCATTTTGGTCGCTCGGCTGAATATGTTAACCCCCCGTCCACCCTCCACCCCTATTACCCATTGAGGTCGGTGGCGCCACTGTCACAGGGAGGAGAACGGGCGACCGGAGAGGTAGACACCTTAGAGTGATCACACCGCGAGCGATCCCGACAGCAGCCAATCCCGACGACCTCCCCCCTCCCCCTCTTCCACTCTTCATCTCAAGTCTACGAAAAGACCTCGCCCCGACGACGTCATTGTCATCCCTCGCACCGATGGCGTCATTGTCATCCCTCGCCCCGATGACGTCATTGTCATCCCTCGCCCCGATGGCGTCATTGTCATCCCTCGCCCCGATGGCGTCATTGTCATCCCTCGCCCCGATGACGTCATCGTCATCCCTCGCCCCGATGGCGTCATTGTCATCCCTCGCCCCGATGACGTCATTGTCATCCCTCGCCCCGATGGCGTCATTGTCATCCCTCGCCCCGATGACGTCATTGTCATCCCTCGCCCGATGACGTCATTGTCATCCCTCGCCCCGATGGCGTCATTGTCATCCCTCGCCCCGATGACGTCATCGTCATCCCTCGCCCCGATGACGTCATTTTCATCGCCCGACCCTCCCAGAATCACAGTTTGTTTATTTGACAAAAATACTTATATAGCTACAATAGAAACACAGACTACAGAACTCCCTGTGATATGTGTGTTATGGGTTGGCATATCCTGACAAATAATGACATGTTCATTTGTCAGATCTGAGAGCAAGCAGGCTTTGGTGTTATTATCCTGGTCACATGCTGCTTTATCCTCGTAATATTAAAAATATCTGGGACGATAACTGAGGCAGGAACCAGTTACTCAGGGGTGAACTATTTCATGACATATAGCATCATAAAATTTCCGGACATGGATAAAGGCGGACGAATCGTTAGTTTCTGCATTGGTGCAGATAAATATGACATCTACAGGACCCTTCCCCTCCACCCACCCATTATTGCCGCCTTCATCTTCACCCACGGAACACGTCCCCCCACCCCCGCTTACTCTCGCCCCCACCCCCTCCGCCACCGCTACCTCTCCTTAATAATGGTCCCTTTAGTCACGTATACACGGTTCGCCCAAAGGATAGACCCCCTACATCAGGCCCGAGAAAAATAAATCTTTTGGTTGCGAGTACAGTAGATTATGTGCTCCGGCTCTCATATCCCGTTCCGATGACACCTGGCGACACCTACCCTAGTCCAGAACCTCCTGCACACTGTCACCCAGGCCATCGCCATCATTGCGTCACGTTCCCGGAGGGTAGTAGGCACCAAGTAAGTGGGCCGCCGATGCACGAAGTACAGGTTCCATTTGTTGTATGGCAATAACTCTGAATGTCAGAGTTAATATGAAGAGTGGATGATTAAGACGGATGATACAAAGCTGAGACACGGATTTGTTTGCATCGCTGTCATTTTAGAAAGCTATTCATGTTGCTCCGTCATTTTACACAAGGAAAACTCGTATGTATACTCGTCAGCAGAGTCAGCCGTATTTTTATTCGGAATAATTGCATATGAAAATAAATACCGCAATAAAACAATTTTTGGACAAGAGTAAGCAAGCTCTTTAACACATTTCACGAGTGCACTTGGAAACATTTTTTTCTTCAACAAACCTTAGCCTATTGTATTATTGTTTCTTCATGGGTAGTTTAAGCACTGATGAAACAACCCGAGAACAACATCAAGGTCACTGGAAGGATTCGCACTGATTCATGACCTGGCGGGAAAACCTCCCGATGGGCAGGTCTGGGAAGACACGGAACGCATTTTGATGTAAAGAAATCGGTAACTGCGTCAGGACCAGGCGGCACGGGGAATGTCAGCTCTACATCCGGTGTCGCAGTGAAATGGTTGACGCTGCTTGATGCCGACGGTGGCACGGAATCAAATACCGGTGCGTGATTGGTCGCCCGAGGCTTCGCGCCGCCGTCGCCTTGACGACAAGCCCCGGCGTGTGGAGATGAAAAGACATCCATCGTGAAGACACCCCCCGCCCTATCTACCCTCCACCCTTCCCCTCCCCCCGGGCGTGCCACGAGGAAGCCACCGCGAGGGAGACAGGGGAGGGAGTGGGTGGGGGGAGGGGTGGATCGGGATGGGGGGTGATGGGTGGGTGGGTGGGGGTGGTGGGCTGATGGGTGGCGGGAGTGGGGAGAGCGGCGGCATTGCGAGTTGGCATGACCTCTAGGGGGTTTGATGTCTGACAAACTAAAGCTTCACAGACTTCACTATCGTGGTATGTTCATCCCATGGGAGTCTCAGATATGAGAACAAGAGGACAGATACACCGCTACTGTGGCGTGTCGTCTCTGATTGATATTGATAGATAACGGTAGGCCGGGTCCCACGCTGCACAGTGCAAATAACGGGGGCCCTTTTTTAGCTACAACGAAAAAATAGCGTCTTCCTAAAACTGTAAAAACAATCGTGTCATAGTGGGATTCAAGTAACTGCTAACATGACTATAAAACGCGTTCTATAAACCGCGTTTTGTGTCCGCCTTCGATAAACCACGTGCTGTAAAACGCGTTCTATAAGCCGTGTTTTATGAACTACCGCATAAATAAATACCATAGAAACCTTATCGCACCAGATAACAGGTTTAAGTGGATCGCCCCTTTTAAATACATTAAAACCTGTTCTCACAAACCCAGAGCACGCATATTAACTGTCGGCCGTCTGTGAGGATGGTCTTAACCGGATCAAGTCTTAGCATGAACAGGCGATTCGTGACTGGTGCCTTAACTAGGCGGTGTACCTACCCCACTGCCTCACTCCAACTCCACTTCAACATGCCCGCTAAAAGTCCCCTGCCCCCAGCCCCCATGTCTGTCCCTATCCGCCGCAAGGACCCTCTTTTGCCGTCTCCCGCAGACCCCCTATCCTGCCCCTCACAACCCCTTTCCATGCCACCAAGGACGCCCCATTCCCTCCACCCCCCCCCCCCCCGCCCCAAGAGGGTGAGCTGGGGCGCGCGGGTGGCTGGCAGGCCGGACGGTAAGAACGTATTTCCATTATACCGTATACTTGATTAGATTGTCATGCAAGTGCCAGATCCTGTCGCATCCCATTATCTTGAGGAATGTCGCCGAGCCGGCACACACGTTAGACACACACACGCCGCCCCCGCCCCCCCGCTGCCCACTACCATACCCCATGCACCCCCAGCCCCATCCGCCTGACCATTACCATACCCCGATGCGCCACTAACCCCCAATCCCATACCCTCCCTCAGTCCCCCTTCCATACCCTCCCCCAGCCCCCTTCCATACCCTCCCCCTAGGTCTTCCCTCCCATACCCTCCCCCAAGCCCCCATCGAGCATTTCCGCAGCCTCGGTCGCGTCGCCTACGAGACTGCTTAGTTACGTTTCACATACAAATAAGATTAGTTTTTGTCTTGGACGACGAGGGACGGCGGCTGACAGAGAACGGGGTAAGAGCGGGAGGGGGTGACATTTCGATGTAAAAGACTTGCCCTGAAAAAGCCATTTACTTCAAGGCCGTCCCCAGTCTTAAGTACGACTGGTGGAGACGGTGCTAGTAGGGGGTGGGTAGAGGAGGGGGTGCGGTGGGGAGGGTGACGGTGGTAGGGGGGTAGGCAGCGCCGGCCTCTCTGTGGCGGACGCTAAGCCGCTAGAAGCCAACGGCGACCAGCAACACACGTAAGATTAGTGATATCCGTCCTCAAGGTCGTTAGTGTCACGCACGTCACCTGCTAACCAGCCGCGTGACGTCCCGTTCTGTGGACGTCACTGTACGAGCAGCGACTGCCGGATCATCTAAAGATCATCGATCGCTAAAGGTAAGAGACGGAGACAGGAGGGAGACGTAGGTCCTTAGCCCTCACCGGCACTAAGTATGGGAACAAATCAAAGTCTAGAGAACGGAGGAGAAACCATGGCCAGGAGAAAGGAGTAGAAACCATGGTCAAGAGATAGGATGAAAAACCATGGTCGAAAGAAAGGAAGAGAAATCATGGACAAGAGAACAGCGGGCAAACCAAGGTCAAGAGAATGCAGGGCAAACCAAGGTCAAGAGAATGCAGGGCAAACCAAGGTCAAGAGAATGCAGGGCAAACCAAGGTCGCGAATGGAGTACAAATTAAGGTCAAGAGAAAGGGGAGAAACCAAGGTCAAGAGAACGGATGACAAACCAAGGTCAGGATAATGGTTGACTAACCATGGTCAAGAGAACATCAAGCAAGATCACGGCAACAGAGTACAAACCAAGATCAAGGCAACAGAGGACAAGCCAAGATCAAGGCAACAGAGTACAAACCAAGATCAAGGCAACAGGGGACAAGCCAAGATCTAGGCAACAGAGGACAAACCAAGATCAAGGCAATAGAGGACAAGCCAAGATGAAGGCAACAGAGGACAAACCAAGATCAAGGCAACAGAGGACAAACCAAGATCAAGGCGACAGAGGACAAACAAAGATCAAGGCAACAGAGGACAAACCAAGATCAAGGCAACAGAGGACAAACCAATATCAAGGTAACATAGGACAAACCAACGCTAAGAGAAAGGAGGAGAACCATGATGGGAAAAACGATTCAAACCAACGTCAAAAGAAAGGAGGACACAACAAGGTCATGAGAACCGAAGACAAACCAAAGGTCAGGAGAACGGGGGACAGACCATGGTCAAGCGAAAGAAGAGAAACCATGGTCAGGAGAATGCTTGACAAACAAAGGTCAAGCGAAAGGAGGAGAAACCATGGTCAGGAGAATGATTGACAAACCATGGTCAGGAGAATGCTTGACAAACCATGGTCAAGAGAACACAAATCAGAGAAATTAGGACAAACCAAGGTCACAAAAAAGTGAGGAAAAAGCCATCGTCGACCGATCTTACGTGTTAAGCCGATGATAACTTCCGTTGCGGCGATTTTTCCTCTCAGCTTCTTACCAGCTTTCAGAGTATCATATTTACTTCACATTGACATTGTGTTCTTCTTTCCTACATCGAACCCGTCGCCTTGCTTGTGTCAGCAACATCCTTTTCAACAAAACCAACTGAGTGATGAGGCCTGTGACGTCACATAGACACGTGACATGTAGCCATTCGAGACGCAAGGATAGTGGGGTGGGGTGGGAGTCAGTTGGCGATGGGGGGATGTTGGGAATTGTCCCGACCAACGGCCTTCCATCCATCATGGGGGGAGGTCCCTACACTGTCAAATGTGTGGCATATTCACCGTGTTTCAAAGCCTACAGCAGATGAAGAAACGTCCAAGACAGCCCGGTCCCTGCTGATGACAGACGCGTTTTGCTTCAGCGCCGGCGCCGATTCTCCTAAGGAAGGGGGGTGGGGTGGGGGGGGGGGCTGTCTCGTCTGATCCAAGAAGAGGAGAGGGGGTGGAGGGGAGGGGGGGGGGAGGGAGTAAGGGCAGCCGGATAATGCTGTAGGGTAGGGATGTAAAGATTTCCTTCTCGTGAACGATCTCAGGCAGTGCAAACGAAAGGTGTAGTGTAGTTACGATAACGGGGATTTATGATATAAAAGAAGTTCAAATTCGATAATAGACGTACTGCGCTATTTACGCAACACAATTTCCCACATATTTTTGCGGATTTTTCTTAGTCTCCTTTCACACCGAGCGTGGTAATCCCGATTGTACAAAGCAATTAGTTTTCTACCCATACAGGGATCCTCTGGGGAGGATGGAGTGTGTGTGTGTGACGGGGGGGGGGGGGGGGCTAAGAGGGGCCGGGGTGGGTGGAGGTGCAAGGAGGTCGGTCTCCTTAACGTCGAGCACGTGGTCGCAGGGGTCACCGTCAATGTGTCTCTGAATGCTGATAGGTCAATTGGTGGCCGCCCAAATTGAGGCGGTGATGGGCCTTGGGTTGAGACTTACAAGTGGACTCCTCGAGTCACCTCTCGCGACGCTTACATTAAACCATCTGTGATCAGTCCCGTCGCTGATGGCCACAGCGCAGCGCCGCCTGGAGTGAGACTGATTGAGATACATGGGACAGGCAGAATCAAGAGCAAGGAGGGAGCCACAGAGGAAGGGCGGGGCGGGGCGGGGCGGGCCGGGGGTGGGCGGGGCGGGGTAGATAGGAAAAGCGAGGTTGGAAGAAGCAACAGAGAGAGGAACGGGGAGAGGTTGTAGGGATAGATAGATGGGCAAGGCGAGGGGGTGGGGGTGGGGGGGGGGCACAGAGAGAAGGCTAAGACATGGGCTAGGATGTGGGGCGCGCGGGGCAGGCTGGGATGGAAGGAGAGGTATATGTATTGACGGATAAACGGAGAGAGAGCGAGAGAACGAAACTGGGGGAATGGGATTTACTGATCGATAGAGGAAGGTAAAAGGACAACTGGGGGAATGGGATTTACTGATCGATAGAGGAAGGACAAGGGACAACTGGGGGAATGGGATTTACTGATCGATAGAGGAAGGAAAAAGGACAACTGGGGGAATGGGATTTGCTGATCGATAGAAGACTTAGGACGCGTGAACAAACCATGAAACAACGAGAATTAAAATATCGCCTCGAGTTGTGCATTCGATGCATATGCTATTTCATACAAATTGTGTCGAAAAACGAGATTTGTAGGAAGCATTTAAAGAAAAAAGACCATGATGAGTGTTTTAGTAGATATTAAAAGCATCACAAATTGATATAATAAAACAGAGACGAACATGAGAGAGAGACAGAGAACGAAAGGAAGGGAAAGTCACGATTATTGAACCGACTGAACCAAGCAGCCATGCGAGGCAGAGAGGGACGCTCTCAGACCCCACCCGTACCCCCCACCCACCACCCCACCTTCTATGACGACAAAGTTCTCCTCGTCTTTGTAAGAGGCCGGCTTTACGTCCTCCATCCCTACCATTTCGTCGTCATCCTTTGTAACAATCTCTTTGCTGGTCAAGACTAGACAGTGCCATGCGAACATCTCAGCATTACCCTACAGCCATGCTGAGGGCATGCCGTGACAATGGTGGGTCAAAAAAAAAGAGGCTGTGGTAAATCATAATGATGTAGCTCAGTCCCTACAGCATCCATTATGCATCTCGTCTTTCAGCACAATAGAGAAGAATGGTAAAGACGCGGCAGGTCGTGTAGCCTCGCTGTGGCAGGTCGTGTAGCCTCGCTGTGGCTGGTCGTGTAGCCTCGCTGTGGCTGGTCGTGTAGCCTCGCTGTGGCAGGTCGTGTAACCTCGCTGTGGCAGGTCGTGTAGCCTCGCTGTGGCTGGTCGTGTAGCCTCGCTGTGGCTGGTCGTGTAGCCTCGCTGTGGCAGGTCGTGTAGCCTCGCTGTGGCAGGTCGTGTAGCCTCGCTGTGGCTGGTCGTGTAGCCTCGGTGTGGCTGGTCGTGTAGCCTCGCTGTGGCTGGTCGTGTAGCCTCGGTGTGGCTGGTCGTGTAGCCTCGCTGTGGCTGGTCGTGTAGCCTCGCTGTGGCAGGTCGTGTAGCCTCGCTGTGGCAGGTCGTGTAGCCTCGCTGTGGCTGGTCGTGTAGCCTCGGTGTGGCTGGTCGTGTAGCCTCGCTGTGGCTGGTCGTGTAGCCTCGCTGTGGCTGGTCGTGTAGCCTCGCTGTGGCTGGTCGTGTAGCCTCGCTGTGGCTGGTCGTGTAGCCTCACTGTGGCAGGTCGTGTAGCCTCGCTGTGGCTGGTCGTGTAGCCTCGCTGTGGCAGGTCGTGTAGCCTCGCTGTGGCAGGTCATGTAGCCTCGCTGTGGCTGGTCGTGTAGCCTCGCTGTGGCAGGTCGTGTAGCCTCGCTGTGGCAGGTCGTGTAGCCTCGCTGTGGCTGGTCGTGTAGCCTCGCTGTGGCAGGTCGTGTAGCCTCGCTGTGGCAGGTCGTGTAGCCTCGCTGTGGCAGGTCGTGTAGCCTCGCTGTGGCTGGTCGTGTAGCCTCGCTGTGGCTGGTCGTGTAGCCTCGCTGTGGCTGGTCGTGTAGCCTCGCTGTGGCTGGTCGTGTAGCCTCGCTGTGGCAGGTCGTGTAGCCTCGCTGTGGCTGGTCGTGTAGCCTCGCTGTGGCTGGTCGTGTAGCCTCGGTGTGGCTGGTCGTGTAGCCTCGCTGTGGCTGGTCGTGTAGCCTCGCTGTGGCTGGTCGTGTAGCCTCGCTGTGGCTGGTCGTGTAGCCTCGCTGTGGCTGGTCGTGTAGCCTCACTGTGGCAGGTCGTGTAGCCTCGCTGTGGCTGGTCGTGTAGCCTCGCTGTGGCTGGTCGTGTAGCCTCGCTGTGGCTGGTCGTGTAGCCTCGCTGTGGCTGGTCGTGTAGCCTCGCTGTGGCTGGTCGTGTAGCCTCGCTGTGGCTGGTCGTGTAGCCTCGCTGTGGCAGGTCGTGTAGCCTCGCTGTGGCTGGTCGTGTAGCCTCGCTGTGGCTGGTCGTGTAGCCTCGCTGTGGCAGGTCGTGTAGCCTCGCTGTGGCAGGTCGTGTAGCCTCGCTGTGGCAGGTCGTGTAGCCTCGCTGTGGCAGGTCGTGTAGCCTCGCTGTGGCAGGTCGTGTAGCCTCGCTGTGGCTGGTCGTGTAGCCTCGCTGTTGCTGGTCGTGTAGCCTCGCTGTGGCTGGTCGTGTAGCCTCGCTGTGGCAGGTCGTGTAGCCTCGCTGTGGCTGGTCGTGTAGCCTCGCTGTGGCTGGTCGTGTAGCCTCGCTGTGGCTGGTCGTGTAGCCTCGCTGTGGCTGGTCGTGTAGTCTCGCTGTGGCTGGTCGTGTAGCCTCGCTGTGGCAGGTCGTGTAGCCTCGCTGTGGCAGGTCGTGTAGCCTCGCTGTGGCAGGTCGTGTAGCCTCGCTGTGGCTGGTCGTGTAGCCTCGCTGTGGGCAGGTCGTGTAGCCTCGCTGTGGCTGGTCGTGTAGCCTCGCTGTGGCTGGTCGTGTAGCCTCGCTGTGGCAGGTCGTGTAGCCTCGCTGTGGCTGGTCGTGTAGTCTCGCTGTGGCTGGTCGTGTAGCCTCGCTGTGGCTGGTCGTGTAGTCTCGCTGTGGCTGGTCGTGTAGCCTCGCTGTGGCAGGTCGTGTAGCCTCGCTGTGGCTGGTCGTGTAGCCTCGCTGTGGCAGTCGTGTAGCCTCGCTGTGGCTGGTCGTGTAGCCTCGCTGTGGCAGGTCGTGTAGCCTCGCTGTGGCTGGTCGTGTAGCCTCGCTGTGGCAGGTCGTGTAGCCTCGCTGTGGCAGGTCGTGTAGCCTCGCTGTGGCTGGTCGTGTAGTCTCGCTGTGGCTGGTCGTGTAGCCTCGCTGTGGCAGGCATGGGCGCCATTAGGGTCATCGCGTGCATTTCGGGTCACCTTGGGGTCTGGTAGGTCACCTGGTGCTCTGACTTGTGGACTGGTAGTACATCCCGTGGCCTGGTAGGTGACCTTGTGGACTGGTAGGTGACATTGTGGACTGGTAGATCCCCTTGTAGCCCAGTAGGTCACCTGGTGCCTTGAATTGTGGCCTAGTAGGTCACATTTTGGCCTGGTAGGTCCCCTTGTGGCCTGGTAGGTCCCCTTGTGGTCTGGTAAATCAACATATGTCTTGCTACGTTAATTTGGGGCCCGTAAAGTTACCACGTGGGTTAGTAGGTCTCCACATGACCTAGAACGTCCTGGTAGTTTGCTACGCGGCAATCTGCAGCAAATCCATATGTATCCGGGTTGCCAAGGCAACAGTTCGCCGACCAGAGCCTTCACACCAAAGAAACACATCAATCTCCATTTTTGAAAGTGCCCGTATGTCAAGACTTTAGTCAGCGAATGAAGAAATTAAATTGGTTTATTTGCAATCTGAAAAGCAATACATTAACGTGTCAAACTTTGAGCAATCCGAGTTTTTTGGAACCCGTGCTAAAGCACTTGCCTCTACGCCCCCGTATAACACCCCTCCCCACCCACCACCCACCTCGAAAAGACAAAATGTCAACTGGACTGTCAACTGGAATCGCAACGCAACGCAGCGTCCCCACCTCACAGGGCCCCACATCTGACACATCCGGGGCCCTTCACGCTCCCGGTTGCCAATAGCAACCATTACAATATTGTTGCGTCACGCCTTCCGCTTTCGCGTAAGTCTTGCGCAAACCAAACATTTATGTCGGAGCGTGAGTTACCGACCAGCAGGACACAACAGCTGGGCCCGTCAGTGGTATCATTAACGTGGAACCATCAAGCGATGGTGTATCAGCGATAGCAGTCGGTAATAAAGATTACCCAGCAAACACCGCAGTACATAAAGCGGAAGGCTTCCGGACTCCAAATGTGTTTCATCATCATAAAAAAACATAAAACTACTCATATTTTATATGTCACGTGGTTGGTGTGTACTTGGGACTGGGATGCGGGAGAGGGTGGGGAGGGGGTACAGAATTAGCATACCGGTGGGCGTCCAGTAATAACCCGAAGCTGAATTTACTGCCAAGCCGGCAGCAGACGGACCCTCTGTAAACCCAGCGTCGCCCATTAAATAGTGTACCATACCTTAGGCAGATGTATGACCGCACGACACATGACGAACCAAGCAATAACAAGTGATTTTGTTGAAAGCTTTCATACATCGTTACGACGGCACAAACAACGGTGCCGCGGTATATACATTGTAGCCGTGCCTTCTGGGGACTGCTTCAAAAATGTCAGGGGGGGGGGGGGGTGGAGGCGATCATATCCGGTGTCCACTGTGGACGACTGAGATAAAGATATAAAGTCCGCTTCGTGGCAAAGAGTGTAATATAACACTCTTTGTTTGTGGCTCAAAGCTTCGTAAAGGCCGCAGATGACGTAAAAGGTAAAGCTCCTCTTAAATCTTGGTCACATTCTGGCAGATTTCGTATGATACTGAATCTTGTTACGGTGCGGAGGCGGGCGGGGGGGGGGGGGCAGGGAGGGCATAAATATCTTCGGCGGGGGTGATAAAATGTGAATACAACGGACGTCATTATTAATATGGCAGAGCCAAGTCAGCAAAATTCAGCGAGGGACTTGTTAAGGGAGGGAGTTTGCGCGGGTTGTTTATGTACAGGGTGTCGCAGGACGCCGCCTAGCGACGCCGCCTAGCGACGAAGACCCCAGCAAGATTCAAAAGTTTTAATGTGGATAGCTTGAGGATTTATTGGTGTTTTGTGACACCTATGGGCACATATGGGCCACACTTAACCCTTGTGGGATAAGGAAAAACGTGATATATTCTGTGGAATTATGGCGAACCAACCAGAGCCTGAGTATAAAGCCGCTAGTTGGGGGGATGGGGGTGGTTATAGAGCGTAGGATCACAGGGAGGGGACGCAGCAGTTCCAGTCTCACTATATTGTCACTTGTGTCACTCAGCTGCTGTGTGTGGTCAGCTGTCCACCATTTTAAGCATTTTACAGAAAAATATGAGCTCAGTCTATAACCATTGGAAGAGATATTCTTGGGCAATCTGACAGCCCAAGATGTTTTTTACAATGCGTGACTGAGTGAAACATTGTGCACATATTACATATCGTAACTCTCTGCCCCCAGCCGCCCTCCCCCGCCCACGCTCACAAACATACGTCGCGCAACTATCTTATCCGGGTTTCCGCGGAGACGGTGTACATGTGATTTGGCTCGTACCGGAAGGACCTGTTTCCAGCCCAGGCCGCTTTCTCATCTGAGAACAATAACGATATAATTATTAATTGGTTAGGGTAAAGGTCAAGGTGCGTTTCATGCTCCACGTGGGACACTAACGTTTCACCCTATGTTTACAGTTTACAGGTGTTGTCACTGGCAACGAATCCAGCAAAGCTGAAGTCAACAGACGCAAGAAGCGTCTAACTTGCGGGAAATCCAACTTCCCGCGAGTTTAGTCCTACGGGTTTCGTCACGAAGAACTAATTTCCGTCGCCAATTTCCGATTCGAAGCAGACAGACCACCACAAAAACGCAGGAGAAGCAATGATGCCTAACAGTATAGCGAACACCTCATCATCGGCCCCGGTGTGTCGCTGGACAACCAACGATGGCAGGCGCCGATATGGCAAACCCGGAAATGGAGGTGGCTGGCTCCATTTCCAAGCAGGGGACGAGTGACAAGCCAATGACGTGTTCACCAGGGCGTGGGCAGGGCCTTCATCCCACAGGTATGTCGCCCCAATCACCAGAGCGTGGACAGGGCCTTCATCCCACAGGTATGTCGCCCCAATCACCAGAGCGTGGACAGGGCCTTCATCCCACAGGTATGTCGCCCCAATCACCAGGGCGTGGGCAGGGCCTTCATCTCACAGGTATGTCGCCCCAATCACCAGGGCGTGTGCAGGGCCTTCATCCCACAGGTATGTCGCCCCAATCACCAGGGCGTGGGCAGGGCCTTCATCCCACAGGTATGTCGCCCCAATCACCAGGGCGTGGGCAGGGCCTTCGTCCCACAGGTGTGTCGCCCCAATCACCAGGGCGTGGGCAGGGCCTTCGTCCCACAGGTATGTCGCCCCAATCACCAGGGCGTGGGCAGGGCCTTCGTCCCACAGGTATGTCGCCCCAATCACCAGGGCGTGGGCAGGGCCTTCATCCCACAGGTATGTCGCCCCAATCACCAGGGCGTGGGCAGGGCCTTCATCCCACAGGTATGTCGCCCCAATCACGCCGGTAAAAACCTCTCCGCAAATCTAGCGTCATCATCGCTACCGGACTATGATGACTATTCCGGTATGATGCAGATTGAGTTTGCACCTTGCACAAATGTGCCGCCCCCTTCCGCAGCGGCGACATCTTGTACGATACAGGTACGCCTTAGTGTACAAGACAGGTACGCCTTAGTGTACAAGACAGATACGCCTCAGTGTACATGATAGGTGCGCATCCATGTACAAGACAGGTACGCCTCAGTGTACAAGACAGGCACGCCTCAGTGTACAAGACATGTACGCCTCCGTGTACAAGACAGGTACGCGTCAGTGTACAAGACATGTACGCCTCAGTGTACAAGACAGGTACGCGTCCGTGTACAAGATAGGTGCGCCTCCATGTACAAGACAGGTACGCCTCAGTGTACAAGACAGGCACGCCTCAGTGTACAAGACAGGTACGCCTCAGTGTACAAGGCAGGTACGCCTCCGTGTACAAGACAGGTACGCCACAGTGTACAAGACAGGTACGCCTCAGTGCACAAGACAGGTACGCCTCCGTGTACAAGACAGGTACGCATCCGTGTATAAGACAGATACGCCTCAGTGTACAAGACAGGCACGCCTCAGTGTACAAGACAGGTACGCCTCAGTGCACAAGACAGGCACGCCTCTAAGTACAAGACAGTTACGCCTCCAGGTACAAGACAGGTACGCCTCCGTGTACAAGACAGGTACGCCTCAGTGTACAAGACAGTTACGCCTCCGTATACAAGACAGGTACGCGTCAGTGTACAAGACAGGTACGCCTCAGTGTACAAGACAGGTACGCCTCCGTGCACAAGACATGTACGCCTCCGTGTAAAAGACAGGTACGCGTCAGTGTACAAGACAGGTACGCCTTAGTGTACAAGACAGGTACGCCTCCGTGCACAAGACAGGTACGCCTCCGTGTACAAGACAGGTACGCCTCAGTGTACAAGACAGGTACGCCTCCGCGCACAAGACATGTACGCCTCCGTGTAAAAGACAGGTACGCGTCAGTGTACAAGACATGTACGCCTCAGTGGACAAGATAGGTACGCCTCTGTGTACAAGACAGGTACGCCTTAGTGTACAAGACAGGTATTCCTCCGTGTACAAGACAGGTACCCCTCCGTGTATAAGACAGGTACGCGTCAGTGTACAAGACATGTACGCCTCCGTGTACAAGGCAGGTACGCCTCAGTGTACAAGACAGGTACGCCCCAGTGTACAAGACAGTTACGCCTCCGTGTACAAGACAGGTACGCCTCCGTGTATAAGACAGGTACGCGTCAGTGTACAAGACAGTTACGCCTCCGTGTACAAGACAGATACGCCTCCGTGTATAAGACAGGTACGCGTCAGTGTACAAGACAGGTACGCCTCCGTGTATAAGACAGATACGCCTCAGTGTAAAAGACAGGTACGCTTCCATGTACAAGACAACTACGTCTCAGTGTACAAGACAGGTTACAGTTTACTCAAATAATTATGTTCAACGTTGTCTGATGTAACGTTATGTCAGATGCCCAGTCCTGTGTGTGCAGTGGGTGTATGGGTATAACTTGGAATGGTGAAGACCACGGGCACAGACACGATGCTAAAACGAAGACTTATTTCGCTATTATTGACCGTGCAGCCCCAATAACTGCGTCCGTCCTGTTAATACAACCCAAAACGATAGAGATGAGAATACATAAGCTACACATGCAACTACTGAGTGCGTCAGCCACCCAACTTCCTCCTGAAGCCAGAGCGAAGCGCGTTTCAATTGTACCTCGCCGCCCACCTCGCCGCCCGCCTCGCCGCCCACCTCGCCGCCCACCTCGCCGCCCACCTCGCCGCCCACCTCGCCACCTACCTCGCCGCCCACCTCGCCGCCCGCCTCGCCGCCCACCTCGCTGCCCATCTCGCCCCCCACCTCGCCGCCCACCTCGCCGCCCACCTCGCCTCCCACCTCGCCGCCCACCTCGCCCCCTTCCTCGCCGCCTACCCCGCCGCCCACCTCTCCGCCCACCCCTCCGCCCACCTCGCCGCCCACCTCGCCGCCCACCTCGCCGCCCATCTCGCCTCCCACCTCGCCCCCCACCTCCACCTCGCCGCCCACCTCGACGCCCGCCTTGCCCCCACCTCCACCTCGCCGCCCACCTCGCCTCCCACCTCGCCGCCCACCTCGCCGCCCACCTCCACCTCGCCGTCCACCTTGCCGCCCACCTCGCCGCCCACCTCGCCGCCCACCTCACTGCCCACCTCACTGCCCACCTCCACCTCGCCGCCCACCTCGCCTCCCACCTCGCCTCCCACCTTGCCACCCAACTGTAGCGTGCCGAGTGTGTAGGTTGCCAAATCCCACCGCTGCCACCCAACTGTAACGTGGCGAGTGTGTAGGTTGCCAAATCCCACGGCTGCCACCCAACTGTAGCGTGGCGAGGGTGTAGGTTGCCAAATCCCACCGCTGCCACCCAATTGTAGCGTGCCGAGTGTGTAGGTTGCCAAATCCAACCGCTGCCACCCAACTGTAGCGTGCCGAGGGTGTAGGTTGCCAAATCCCACCGCTGCCACCCAACTGTAGCGTGCCGAGTGTGTAGGTTGCCAAATCCCACCGCTGCTACCCAACTGTAACGTGGCGAGTGTGTAGGTTGCCAAATCCCACCGCTGCCACCCTACTGTAGCATGGCGAGTGTGTAGGTTGCCAAATCCCACCGCTGCCACCCAACTGTAGC
>OZ025260.1:7326366-7385655 GCA_964019135.1 Arenicola marina | reverse complement strand
CACACACACCCTCGTGTCGTCGGGAGGATCGGACACCGGGGGTCAGGCTCCAGTTAACCCCGGGACACTGATAGAGTATCCAGAGACGTGGCGGACGACCAATCAGACCGCCTCCCGGTCCTGAACGGCTACCACCGGGGGTCAAAGTTCATGTCGGATCGCTGGCTGCCACCTACCCCTGGCGGCCAAAACTGCCGATGAGGAGGCAAAGGGTAAATGTTAGTGTAAGGGGCAGAGATGTGGGGCTAGGGTAGGGGTGAGATAGTGGTAAGGGTAAGGGTTGGGATGATGGCAAGGGTAAGTTGGGATGATGGTAAGGGTAAGGGTTGGGATGATGGTAAGGGTAAGGGTTGGGATGATGGTAAGGGTAAGGGTTGGGATGATGGCAAGGGTAAGGGTTGGGATGATGGTAAGGGTAAGGGTTGGGATGATGGTAAGGGTAAGGGTTGGGATGATGGTAAGGGTAAGGGTTGGGATGATGGCAATGGTAAGGGTTGGGATGATGGTAAGGGTAAGGGTTGGGATGATGGCAAGGGTAAGGGTTGGGATGATGGCAAGGGTAAGGGTTGGGATGATGGCAAGGGTAAGGGTTGGGATGATGGTAAGGGTAAGGGTTGGGATGATGGTAAGGGTAAGGGTTGGGATGATGGTAAGGGTAAGGGTTGGGATGATGGCAATGGTAAGGGTTGGGATGATGGTAAGGGTAAGGGTTGGGATGATGGTAAGGGTAAGGGTTGGGATGATGGCAAGGGTAAGGGTTGGGATGATGGTAAGGGTAAGGATTGGGATGATGGCAAGGGTAAGGGTTGGGATGATGGTAAGGGTAAGGGTTGGGATGATGGTAAGGGTAAGGGTTGGGATGATGGTAAGGGTAAGGGTTGGGATGATGGCAAGGGTAAGGATTGGGATGATGGCAAGGGTAAGGGTTGGGATGATGGCAATGGTAAGGGTTGGGATGATGGTAAGGGTAAGGGTTGGGATGATGGTAAGGGTAAGGGTTGGGATGATGGTAAGGGTAAGGGTTGGGATGATGGCAATGGTAAGGGTTGGGATGATGGTAAGGGTAAGGGTTGGGATGATGGCAAGGGTAAGGGTTGGGATGATGGCAAGGGTAAGGGTTGGGATGATGGCAATGGTAAGGGTTGGGATGATGGCAAGGGTAAGGGTTGGGATGATGGTAAGGGTAAGGGTTGGGATGATGGCAATGGTAAGGGTTGGGATGATGGCAAGGGTAAGGGTTGGGATGATGGCAAGGGTAAGGGTTGGGATGATGGCAATGGTAAGGGTTGGGATGATGGCAAGGGTAAGGGTTGGGATGATGGCAATGGTAAGGGTTGGGATGATGGTAAGGGTAAGGGTTGGGATGATGGCAATGGTAAGGGTTGGGATGATGGCAAGGGTAAGGGTTGGGATGATGGTAAGGGTAAGGGTTGGGATGATGGCAATGGTAAGGGTTGGGATGATGGCAAGGGTAAGGGTTGGGATGATGGCAAGGGTAAGGGTTGGGATGATGGTAAGGGTAAGGGTTGGGATGATGGCAATGGTAAGGGTTGGGATGATGGCAAGGGTAAGGGTTGGGATGATGGCAATGGTAAGGGTTGGGATGATGGCAAGGGTAAGGGTTGGGATGATGGCAAGGGTAAGGGTTGGGATGATGGCAAGGGTAAGGGTTGGGATGATGGCAAGGGTAAGGGTTGGGATGATGGCAAGGGTAAGGGTTGGGATGATGGCAAGGGTAAGGGTTGGGATGATGGCAATGGTAAGGGTTGGGATGATGGCAATGGTAAGGGTTGGGATGATGGCAATGGTAAGGGTTGGGATGATGGCAATGGTAAGGGTTGGGATGATGGCAAGGGTAAGGGTTGGGATGATGGTAAGGGTAAGGGTTGGGATGATGGTAAGGGTAAGGGTTGGGATGATGGTAAGGGTAAGGGTTGGGATGATGGTAAGGGTAAGGGTTGGGATGATGGCAATGGTAAGGGTTGGGATGATGGTAAGGGTAAGGGTTGGGATGATGGCAAAGGTAAGGGTTGGGATGATGGCAAGGGTAAGGGTTGGGATGATGGTAAGGGTAAGGGTTGGGATGATGGTAAGGGTAAGGGTTGGGATGATGGTAAGGGTAAGGGTTGGGATGGTGGCAAGGGTAAGGATTGGGATGATGGCAAGGGTAAGGGTTGGGATGATGGTAAGGGTAAGGGTTGGGATGATGGCAAGGGTAAGGGTTGGGATGATGGCAAGGGTAAGGGTTGGGATGATGGCAATGGTAAGGGTTGGGATGATGGTAAGGGTAAGGGTTGGGATGGTGGCAAGGGTAAGGATTGGGATGATGGCAATGGTAAGGGTTGGGATGATGGTAGGGGTAAGGGTTGGGATGATGGCAATGGTAAGGGTTGGGATGATGGCAAGGGTAAGGGTTGGGATGATGGTAACGGTAAGGGTTATGGTAACAGTGGTGATAAGGGTTGGGTTATGATAACGGTAAGGGTTATGGTAACAGTGGTGATAAGGGTTGGGTTATGATAACGGTAAGGGTTATGGTAACAGTGGTGATAAGGGTTGGGTTATGATAACGGTAAGGGTTATGGTAACAGTGGTGATAAGGGTTGGGTTATGATAACGGTAAGGGTTATGGTAACAGTGGTGATAAGGGTTGGGTTATGATAAGGGTTATGATAAGGGTAAGGGTAAGTATTAGGATTTGGTAATGGTCATGGCAAGAGTTATGGCATAGGCTATGGTAAGGGCAACGGTAAAGGTAAGGGTTGAGATAATGGACAAGGTAGTGGTCCGGGTTATGCCAATGGTAAGGGTGAGGCTTATGGTTGGGTGGTAAGAGCTGTGGTAAGGGTAGGTGTAATGGTCAGCGTTACGATAAGGGTTAGCGGGTAAGGGGTGTGGTATTGGCAAGGTTTACAGTAAAGGTAAGGGCAAGGGTTCGAGTAACGATAAAAGTTCAGGCAATTGTAATGGCAAAGGTTAGAGTAAGGGGAAACGCCAGCGTAGGATTAAAGAATAAGGGTAGGAGGCAAAATTTTGGGTATGGATAATGAAGAGTTTCGATATCGCTTGGAGAATGGCCTTTTTGCGCCCCACGCGACAGCAGTGCCACCTATTGATTTTAACTCCGGGAGAGTGCGAACACAAAGATGTATCGAGGGGGGCCAAGCACCCCGCTGGCTAATGAAGCCGGCTGCTGACACCACCACCACCACCACCACCACCACCACCACGGCCTCCAGACCCACCGACCGGAGAAATCTTCAAGCCGCAGAAATCCCATGGAGAATATTGCTGAGGCGCGGCCTTGGAAGCAAATCAATAGGGGGGTAGGAGGGGGTGAGGGGGTGAGAGCGGAGCGGGGTATTTCCTGCTTGAAGAAGATTCATTATAGCGACTAATGGGTCCAACACAAAAGGCCACATGCGGCCACGTGGGAGGTTTGTTCCGGAGATTTTCCCGCGGATAAATCGGGTTGTTCTGTCTATTAGGGCATCTCGTGTATCTGCTTCGCCCCCTTATCTTTTATATGAGACTGTTTTCAGCCCCCACCTGCGGTGAGTGGGACACCGGAGCCTGCGATAGCGACCGCGGGGGCCGTGGGTCCGCAGCCCACCATAGCGACCGTGGGGGTCGTGGGTCCGCGCCCACCATATGGACCGTGTTATATGTGACACAGACCATGGCAGGCGGCAGCTATTTAAAGCATAAGGCTGGTTTGACAAATTTACGATACAAAAGTGACAATCGATATCAAGGCTACAGTGGGTTGAGCGCCAGTTTCCATAAGGTTTTGGCCATTTTTTTTTCTTTTCTCATATTGATTCACACCAACTTCAAGGCAACCCGTGGTGAGTTGGACAAAATGCCTTGATATATATATATAGGAGGCTGCGCAAGACCTATGGTGCCGGTTGAATTTAGAGTGCATTTAGAATGCATTTACGGCATTCTAAAATAAAGTATTGCAGCGAATGTCAAGGCGTGAATAAAACGGAGCTCTGTCATGGAATCTTGTAAAAAAACACGCATCAAAGTGTTAAATATGTATACAATCCTCCATAACACTGACTTGTTTGGCCATTTTGGCGTGATGCGAAGAAATTTACCTTTTGTACTTTGGTCCCACTGGCCTCCGTCGCCTTGGCGACAAACACTGACACGCTTTAGTCTGCTTGTTTCCCATGGTAAAGACTGGACGTGAACTGTTGCCCTAGACGACTCGCAGAAGCTTAGCCGAGTTGTCCTATGATTGGCAGTGTCTACCGGCCATCCGCCCGAGGTCCGCAGGGAGACGCCTGGGGTAAATCCGGTTAAAGGTACAGTTTATCCTAGCAATGGGAGAAGCTGGTACCCCATTCTCTCACCCTGGCGTTGACCAGCGCCCATCCCTCCTCCGCGGAGTAAGTTTTCTATCTGCTGGTGCCGCCGCGTCCACCGTTAACAACGTCCAAGCCGTAAATATCCCACGAAATAAATCTCGCGAAGTTACGTCACGCAGTGCACGAGACGAAAGTCGCCCGATGTGGACGCGCGTTGTATAATTATCGCCGAGATGGTCCGCCCAGTGAGTGTGACGTCACTACCACGTCACAACGGTATGCGCCATCAGCAGCCTCGGCAGCTCCTCCTACTCCTCCTCACCATTGGTCGGTCTTGTACCACGTATGTGGCGCTCAGTGGCACCGACAGTGACGCCGACAGTGGCGCCGACAGTGGTGCTGTCAGTGGCGCTCATTGGCGCTCAGTGGCGCTGACAGTGGCGCCGACAGTGGCGCTGACATTGGCGTTCAGTGGCGCTAACAGCGGTGCCTTGTGTGGCCAATCAAATGCCCCATTGTACATTGTCCGGGAGAGGGGAGGGGGGTGGATGGATACGGTCTCTCCTTTCAAAGACGTCATAACAACGGGCAAAGGGGCATTAGCGGTGGCACGGGGAACGAGATGGGGGCGGGGGGTGGGGGGTGGAGGAGTCAAGCGGTGGTCAGAGAAGGGAAGAATCCCAGAGATGCTTGAAATACTATCATCGATTTCTTTAGCCTTACATAAGCTTCATTAACTCGCAAGAATACTTCAAATAACAGCATCACTTAACAGCTCAAGCACAATCGCCATATAATTCATTGTTGCTAATTAACGTCGAATGCGGCGGAAACATCATGGTGACGTCACCGTAGACAAGCTGGGCCGCTATGACGTCATATCACTCAGGACTGCGAAGAAAACTCCAGGACATAGGTGGTGAGGATGTTTCCAGATACGAATCATATAATGATACACGGGGGCGTCATATCCATGAGGGTGGCAGCACGTCTTGCCTGCAATACCTCCTCAGAGTCAGTCAATAGACCAATCCAGGCTGTCAATCACTCCATGACGTCACTGTTGCTTTTATCCAATCATGTGGCAAGAAGGTCTTCCACGTGCGTTAGGTCGGGCAAAAAAGTCGGATAAATAAAAAGGCATGTCATTTTTGGTCAGTTTGAGAGATGAGTACTCACGACTAAAGAAAAAGGACGCAAGCATGGACGGGGCTTGGTGTCAGAATGTGGAACGGTCTATTAACCGGCAATACAAGACTCTGTCTGGGTCATGACGCACGAGGCGTTCGTGTCACGTGACGACTTGACTGCGAGTTGAGACGCCTGATACGTCTTGGGCTCTAAGGAGCCACGTGTTGGGTGTTGCTATGACGACAGGTCGATATGCTTTTATCCCCCGTTGACACGCTGGCGCGGTGACACGGTTACTCTCCTATCGCAGTAACGACATCATCTCTCCACGGTATTAACGCTGACAAAGTTACTTATCCCGGAGACCCGCTCGTCTCGACCCCCATCGACGCCGCTGACTGTCGCACGACACTGTCGCACGACTCTGACTGACGCACGACACTGACTGACGCACGACACATGGCCGACGTGTCCCCGGTGACAACTGCCAATGTCTCTAGGCCGTCGGCTGTCAGAGTCGACTTGCTGCCAGGGTACTGGGCAGTGACAGTGACGGTGACGGTGACGGCGGACCCCCGAGCGGCAGCGGATAGAGAGGGGTGGGTGCTTGTTCCTCGGGTCATTTTCCGGCAAGAGGCATGATGCAACGCCCCCCCCCCCCGCTCGTCTGCCCCCGCTACTAGACAGGGGGGCAGACAGGCAAGCGCAAGGGCAACGCCAGCACCGGCAAGAGGGGGTGGGGCACAGCAAGCTGGTCAGCCCAGCCTTAGCCTGGCCCAACCCAGTCGAACCCATCTATCCCAGCCCTGCCCCGCCACGCCCAGCCTCGGCGCGCCGCCGCCCGACCGCCCGACGGCCCCGCAGTCCTGCCGACGCCGGTGGGTGGCCAAGCGGGCCAGAGGGCGAGATGGCTCTTCCGCTGTAAAAGGACGGAGGACGGGAGGAGTAGACACCGCCAACCCCCCCGCCCCCCCGCCCCCCCGCCCCCCACCCCTCCGTCATACAAGAACCCCTTTCAATCAGCGAGGTGCATGGAGAAAGGGATATAGCGCCGCTGGCACCGGGAGACGGTCAGTCACTCACTCCCAGACCCCACGGCAACTGGTTCCCCTGTCAGCCTCCGGGATGGCGCGTGCTCCCCTTCCCCACAGTTTCCCCCCGTCCCTACCAGCGTCAAGTCTCCTGAATCCAAACAGCAACCCCCGCCCCCCCCCCCACTCCCAACTCGACACACCCCTCCCTCTCATATTATCTTCTATCAATTCCCGCCCTGATTCCACACCCTCCCTCCTCAACCCGCTCCCCCCCCTTCCTCCTCAACCCGCTCCCCCCCCCCCCCGCCCCTACCCCCGGGCCGGGGCCACCCTCCTCCAACTACTGCCACCCCTTGCATCGCCCACCGAGAAGCGGGGCCTCAGGGTGTCATATACAAGCCACTCCAGGCAGACAGGTAGCGGATAGCAACAACGAAATAAGAGGATAAATTTTCGGCTTACACAATGCCGTCCGTGCGTTATTACTGCCGGGTGGGGAGGATGGTCGACGCCACCCCCCCCCCCCCTCCCTGCCCACCCCGCCTACTGCCCCACTCCTGTACACTCCCCTCCGTAGCGGCCCGAAAGGTATCAGGGTGTCGGACCATTATCAGCGTTTTGAAGTCTTCCCACCTCTGAGTTAAGAGCATTGGGAGGGATACAGACAGCGAGACAGTCGGGTTATTCTCTTAACATGCAATCCAATTAATCACGACACCAAAACTACGACAGGCAAAAATTACTTACCATCTTCTTAATGAAACCAATAGTTGGGAGGGGGGGGGGAGGAGGGGGGTGGGGGAGGGGGGGAGATACCAACGCGGAGAGTGTCAACCTACCAATCTAGGAAGAGTGGAGCCATATGGACTATAGATACCCATAAGGTCAGAATGGAACCACTATAGGCAGTGGACCCATATGGACTAACCCATATAGGCGGAGTAAACGCATATCGACTATGCATACCCATATGGTCAGAATGGAACCCATTTAAGAAGAGTGGATCTATATGGACTATAGATACCCATATGATCAGAACGGAACCCTTTGCAATACCGCCATATATAAATAAATGACCGTGGATCCTAAGTATTTCCTTTGGGTACATTCCATCTTGAGATCGCACACCTACAACTGTTGATGAAAGCTCAATAAAAAATGTCTGAGCTCCAACACATTTATAGGTAAAACAGTACCAATCTAGCCAGAATGGTACCAGTAAACCAGAATGGTACCATTAAACCAGAATGGTACCAGTAAACCAGAATGGTACCAGTAAACCAGAATGGTACCAGTAAACCAGAATGGTACCAGTATAACCAGAACGGTACCATTAAACCAGAATGGTACCATTAAACCAGAATGGTACCAGTAAACCAGAATGGTACCAGTAAACTAGAATGGTACCAGTAACGAGAATGGTACAAGTATAACCAGAATTGTACCAGTAAACCAGAATGGCACCAGTAAACCAGAATGGTACCAGTAAACCAGAATGGTACCAGTATAACCAGAATAGTACCAGTAAACCAGAATGGTACCAGTAAACCAGAATGGTACCAGAATGGTACCAGTATAACCAGCATGGTACCAGTATAACCAGACTAGTACCAGTATAACCAGAATGATACAAGTACAACCAGAATGGTACCAGTATAACCAGAATGGTACCAGTAAACCAGAATGGTACCAGTAAACCAGAATGGTACCAGAATGGTACCAGTATAACCAGAATGGTACCAGTAAACCAGAATGGTACCAGAATGGTACCAGTACAACCAGAATGGTACCAGTATAACCAGAATGGTACCAGTAAAACAAAATGGTACCAGTAAACCAGAATGGTACCAGTATAACCAGAATGGTACCAGTAAACCAGAATGGTACCAGTAAACCAGAATGGTACCAGTAAACCAGAATGGTACCAGTAAACCAGAATGGTACCAGTAAACCAGAATGGTACCAGTAAACCAGAATGATACCAGTAAACCAGAATGGTACCAGAATGGTACCAGTATAACCAGAATGGTACCAGTATAACCAGACTGGTACCAGTATAACCAGAATGATACAAGTACAACAAGAATGGTACCAGTATAACCAGAATGGTACCAGTAAACCAGAATGGTACCAGTAAACCAGAATGGTACCAGAATGGTACCAGTACAACCAGAATGGTACCAGTATAACCAGAATGGTACCAGTAAAACAGAATGGTACCAGTAAACCAGAATGGTACCGGTAACGAGAATGATACAAGTATAACCAGAATTGTACCAGTAAACCAGAATGGTACCAGTAAACCAGAATGGTACCAGTATAACCAGAATGGTACCAGTAAACCAGAATGGTACCAGTAAACCAGAATGATGCCAGTAAACCAGAATGGTACCAGAATGGTACCAGTATAACCAGAATGGTACCAGTATAACCAGACTGGTACCAGTATAACCAGAATGATACAAGTATAACCAGAATGGTACCAGTAAACCAGAATGGTACCAATAAACCAGAATGGTACCAGAATGGTACCAGAATGGTACCAGTATAACCAGAATGGTACCAGTATAACCAGACTGGTACCAGTATAACCAGAATGATACAAGTATAACCAGAATTGTACCAGTAAACCAGAATAGTACCAGTAAACCAGAATGGTACCAGTAAACCAGAATGGTACCAGTATAACCAGAATGGTACCAGTAAACCAGAATGGTACCAGTAAACCAGAATGGTACCAGAATGGTACCAGTATAACCAGAATGGTACCAGTATAACCAGACTGGTACCAGTATAACCAGAATGATACAAGTACAACCAGAATGGTACCAGTATAACCAGAATGGTACCAGTAAACCAGAATGGTACCGGTAACGAGAATGGTACCAGTAAACCAGAATGGTACCAGTATAACCAGAATGGTACCAGTAAACCAGAATGGTACCAGTAAACCAGAATGGTACCAGAATGGTACCAGTATAACCAGAATGGTACCAGTAAACCAGAATGGTACCAGTATAACCAGAATGGTACGATTGTAGCCAGATTGGTACCATTTGAACCATAATGACACCATTATAATTGCAGCCGGCATGGTACAGCTATTTACTGACCAGCAGCAGCAGCCAAAATGGCCTGTAGCACGCCGTATATCAAAACGACCAGGTACTAAATCTCTCGCCTCCAAGTGTTGGGACCCGCCTCGCACACCCATGCGTGGAGCAGCAAACCACTCCACCATATTGGGAGTCTGACGTTGATTATACACATTAATCCCACCGCCCATCCATCAAGCATTGGCCGCATCGTGTGCCCCCTTTCCCCCTACATACACCTTGACGTAAGCCCAGCCCCGGGGGCTGAGTGACGGGTCCCGGCCGGCTGCTGTGGCAATGGCGCAAAAGAAAAGAAAAAATGGTGCCGGGACCAGGATCGTAGGCAAACGACTGGGCAAAGACACGTTACTGCGTGGTTGTGACAGGAGCCTATATCGCGAAAAAAATATACACTCGGCCAAAAAAGCCCGGGACTAAGAGGATGATGGGGTGAGATCACGAGGCGGAGAGGCTCTGGAGAGAGACGATCCGCTGTTATGTCAGTTAGGATTATTGTAGGATTATCGCAGAACTAACAAGGACAAAGCTCTGATAGAAGCCGTGGGGAAATTACTATCTTACAAAAAATTCATGTGTTCATTCAGACGGGTGTCGTGCAGTTCCGAAAGATTCATTGCTTTTAGGTTTTTTTTCTCTCTTGGATTGTCATTAGTGGCAGTACATAAGAGTAGGCGGACGAGGATGTGTTGGAAATCACCAAACACAGCACTGCGTATGAAACTGTTCATTACACAAACTTTTTTATTTGAAATTTACTGGTCATATATACCACATATGTTATAATAAACGCATCCGTTCATCAACATAATGGCTTCTCATTTTTGGCAGTCTCGTATTATTGCGTTTTATCACTTCAATGATGAATCAAGACACCATTTGATATGGAACCTTCCCATGACATAAAATATTGAGGTGCTGTATAAATAGTTTAGATATTAGACAGTACCCAACACTTTTTCCTTTTCCCGCACGGACGCTTGCCATTTATTTGCCGTCGTAGGAAAGCAGGCGAGGCACCGATACACCAAGTCGGTAACTTTAACAAAAAGCGCCATCGCAATTGACACCTTGGCCGGCACAAATTTGATCCAGAAGACAGATAAGGCCAGGAATAATCTGTTTGGCTGACCTCGCGAACGAGAGGGTTCTGGCCAGGCAGTAACTGAACAGCACAGTCTCATTGACAAACGCACTCTCGAGCTATGCTCTCCGGCCGTCCCCGTATTTTTGGCTCGCGGCCCAGTGAACAGGACAAAGGAACGGCACAAACACACCCGGCGTCTGTCATCTGATATTAAGCACATTGAATATTAACTCCTCCCTGCAAGATTTGTGGTGCAAGCGAGACCCGTACGCATTTCACCGCATTGCACTGGCGTGCTGTATACACCATATTGGCAGCCACTCAGAGGGGGCGGGTGCAGGCAGCGCAGGAAGTTAGAGATCAACATATCTACAACAAAAGACGACAACTGGGAAACGGGAAAAGCCGAAAATAATGAGAAATTGGAAGAGAGAGGAGATAATGACAAGGGAATGCAGAATGCACCGGAGAAAGTTGTGGGACGGATAAATAGTTTTACTTTTGCGAGGATAGAAGGTTGGAATTTGTAACCATACAGCTTACATCCTTTACATAAAATTAAACATGAGACTTTCGTGATGACATCACAGGCTGAGACCATCACGGCTGAAACCGTCACAAAAAGTTGCCACCAAGCTCCTGTTAAAGCTGCACTCTGAAAAGCCATTTTCTGGAAGACCTACAGCGTTCATGGAACCAATTCGCTCTCGTCCGACATAATTACCTGGCTGGGAACCCATTGTAATCTACCTACCCGACAATTAAGTGGACATTTTATACGCGGAAATAACAGTTCACCATGACAACGTATCCGCCCTGAAGGAAATTTCATGGCAAGGTTTTATTTTAAAAGAGGTTATTGGAGAATGAGTTTCTATGCAGAAGGGATTGCTTGTTTTTTGTCGTTATACACCTCGTCGCCATGACTACCCCTTGACGAAGGCGATCGCACCCTGGTGGCATTTCGATTAACCAATAGCCGCAGACACATGGGCTTCCGATTTCGACGCGGTATATTGCCAATTATGCTCTAGCCTGGATCAAAATATATTTATTTGCCATGGCAGATCCAACATGTCCGTGGAGTAGGAATGGTGAAGGATTCAACCTGGCCGCGCAATTACAATGGTGGGGGATCCGGCATGGCCGCGGAGTCAGAATGGTGGGGGATCCAACATGGCCGTTGAGTAAAAATGGTGGGGGATCCAACATGGCCGCGGAGTAAAAATGGTGGAGGATCCAACATGGCCGCGGAATTAGCATGGTGGCGGATCCAACATGGCCGCGGAATTAGAATGGCGGGGGATCTAACATGGCCGCGGAATTAGAATGGTGGTGGATCCAACATGGCCGCAGAATTAGAATAGTGGGGGATCCAAAATGGCCGCGGAATAAGAATGGTGGGGGATCCAACATGACCGCGGAATTAGAATGGTGGTGGATCCAACATGGCCCCGGAATTAGAATGGTGGGGGATCCAACATGGCCGCGGAATTAGAATGGTGGGGGATCCAACATGGCCGCGGAATTAGAATAGTGGGGGATCCAACATGGCCGCGGAATTAGAATGGTGTTGGATCCAACATGACCGCGGAGTCAGAATGGTGGTGGATCCAACATGGCCGCGGAATTAGAATGGTGGGGATCCAACATGGCCGCGGAATTAGAATGGTGGGGGATCCAACATGGCCGCGGAATTAGAATAGTGGGGGATCCAACATGGCCGCGGAATTGGAATGCTGTTGGATCCAACATGGCCGCGGAGTCAGAATGGTGGGGGATCCAACATGGCCGCGGAGTCAGAATGGTGGGGGATCCAACATGGCCGCGGAGTAAAAAGGGTGGGGGATCCAACATGGCCGCGGAATTATCATGGTGGGGGAATCCAACATGGTCGCATAGTCAGACTATCGGCGGCTTCAACATGGCCGGGGTGTCAGAATGATGAAAGATCTGTCCATCTTTGCGGTGAGGGCAAATACATATATAAAAACGCTGACTTCGAGGATGCAACGAATATCTTTAGATGACAGCTACGGTGTACCATTTCAAAGTCATTAACAGCGGCACTGGGAACACACCCTTGAGTCCTAAGGTGCATCGGCAATATCGTATAATGACCTGTTGATGTAAGTCCACTAACAGTGGGAATCGGTGCAGTACAGACATGCGGTCAGGACATGTTCTTACATGGCAGGATCTGGACGTAAATCCCCGCTATCAGTGGGCATCAGTGGGTCGACAGGACCATCATAAGACGTGCTTAATGTACCATTACTGCCACCAAACAGTATACATATAGTGGAACTGAGTGCAACGAGGGTGGGCTTTGGGTAGGTGGCCGATCGATCCTGTGACGTCATCAAAAGAATTCTTGGGAAAACTTTATCATTTTTGGTCGTGATGACCCGGGTTCGACGGAGGAGCCTCCTTGGTTCAGTTGGCAGCAGGTCGAGCCGCAGATTAACAGGTCGTGGCTTCGCGCCCTGGCACCCGCGTTCGGGGCAGGTTTCATCCAACTACATTTCTTTGTTCGGTTGAGGTATGTAGACCAAATTTAGCACAACAGTGGTCTAAACCACACAACGTTTCATCGCGGAATCGATGGCAGCGGGGGGGCGGGGAGACACCGTGGGCTTCACCCATGTCCCACGAGGCAGGCTATGGCTTCACCCTCAGGTTGTCGGCGCATTTGTTTGGTAGTTCGGTATATCCACGCAGTAACCCGAATACGGGTAAACCGCCCGACACTTCATTCACCAGGGCATGGGTGCGCGCGCATCCATTCGGTATGCCGATGTGCCCCGTTCAAAACAGCACGGGACATTCGGGAGAAGATGGCGGATGATTGAAAGCTGATGATAGTAGGTTGGTGCCAGTGCCCTTATGTGCACCGGATGTGAACGGGGTGTGCATCTCATTGGAATAGGCATATCCCTATCGGCACACCCGGAAGTTCCCTGTCACGTGTAGCGGGTCCCGGGCGGGATACCGAACTTGGCCCGAAGGAATGCGCTCTGTGTTTGAGGAGGGGTGAGGAGGGGGGGGGGGATCTCAGGTGACGATCCCACCTCAAGCCTCAGCTCAGCTCATGGCACCTCTTTATGAAGAATTAAAAGGACCTCACGAGATAATAGACCTACCCACACTCCGACACCAAGCACCGCCCACGCTTGAGTCCTTTTTTCCCTAATCGTGAGTATGAAATTGACAATCATAGCTAATGGTAGGTACAAGAGAGAAATACTCATTTGTAAAACTGACAACAGAGTGGCATGCTGCTTTGTTTGTCCGACTTGTTCGTCCGACAAGACCTTTTTACACCACATGATTGGATAAAGGCAGTAGTGACGTCAGTGAATGATTGACAGCCTGGATCGGTCTATTGGGGATGATTAGCTGGGGCAGTATTCATAAAGCATACTGGGCGCTACTCAACTCGATTTCACGCTCAGCACAACATGCTGAATGCGTTTTTACTAGCAATGGGCAGAAACATCCCACTCACCTACAACATATTTAGAATGAGGAAGGTGGCCAAATCTACGTCCATAACTTGATGATTGTCATTTTTAAAAACTACCACTAGAAGCGTGGGAGGCAAGAACGCTATTCGCGTACCTTGGGCGGCATTCATGAGCCCGGCTTAGCGCTACACATCTAATTGGCATAAAGTAGAACATTTGTCGATCCCATTAGTTGGTCCAAAATATTTTTACAACTACCCAGGAGATGAATTTTCGGAATTAGGAAACTTCAAAAGCATCGCATTATTTACCTAAATTCTATGAGTCGTAATATTGGAAAAAATTTCTTGTAGTTGGTGAACCATGGATCTCTGGGAGATGGTGAACAGTGACTGTGGCGGCCTGGCCTCCCGGTGGTCCCTTTCAAATCTTAGTCGTGTCTGATGAGCTATTATTGCTGGAGCTGAACACGTTAGGTATGTTTGTATTGGCCGCAGCCTAATGTGAAATGTAACGAGGGCGATTTTAACGGTGGTTAATCGATCAAAGCCTCATTCAAGCAATCGCAGTGGGAGTTTTAATGGTGAACCGGTCACCGTCACAAGTTACAAAGACATCTCAGACAAACCACCTACTCAGACTATCCTTCCTCGGCCCCCTACCGCCGACCCCCCCCCCCCCCTCCCTCCCTTAACCCACACCTACATCACGTATAACTGAGCTTATTACTCGGTCTGTGATACAAAGACGCCCTTAGTAAGTTAGGGTGTCTGTGTGGGCTGGATCCGGTGATGGCGGGGGCTGTTATGGCGACTGGATGAGGTGGGGTTGGGTGGGGGGGGGGGGGGAGGAGGTTACGTTTTTGTTTGAAGCTGAACACTCCAGGGTCTGACTGAAGCAGAAAGAGCCAGAGCTGGTGCCGATGCGGGGTGGTGGGGGGTGGTGGGGGGTGGTGGGGGGTGGTGGGGGGTGGTGGGCGTTGGTGGGGGTGTGTGGGCAGGAAGTGTGCTGGGTCCATTGTAAAGGGCCCTGTGGAGAGATATGGGCGGCGGGGGGGGGGGGGGGGCAGGGACTGGCTATGTGGGGTCTATAGTAAGGGGCCCTGTGAAAAGAATGAGGGGATGCAAGGACTGGGCATGAGGGGTCCATTGTAAAGGGCCCTGTGGAGAGTGTCGTCTTTCCCTGGGTGGCCGGACGCGCCCTTTGTTGTGGCCTCCAGACAGCTACCATTAGGGCAAGCCCGGCGACTGCCATAAGACGTCTCTGAGGCGCGCCCCCTGGCGAACAGGGAGAATATTACCGAAAAAAAAAATTGGCTCGCGAAAACCATTTAACGGGAGCGAGCGATCGAGCAGACCTTTAAACAGCAGTAATCAAAACCGCAATATAATCCAAAACATCATTATTCTACTCGCTAAGATTGCACAACCATGGAGCGATTAACCTCTGGTGGTCGACCCAAGGGAACCAGCGAGTTGTTGACGCCACGGGGTAACCAGCGAGTTGTTGACGACACAGGGAACTAGCGAGTTGTTGACGCCACGGGGTAACCAGCGAGTTGTTGACGACACCGGGAACCAGCGATTTGTTGACGCCACGGAGGAACCAGCGAGTTGTTTTTTGACGACACAGAAAACCAGTGAGTTGTTGACGACACAGGGGAACCAGCGAGTTGTTAACGACACAGGGGAACCAGTGAGTTGTGGACGACACAGGCGAACCATCGCGTTGTTGACGACACAGGGGAACCAGCGAGTTGTTGACGACGCAGGGAAAACAGAGAGTTGTTAACGACACAGGGGAACCATCGCGTTGTTGACGACACAGGGGAACCAGCGAGTTGTTGACGACGCAGGGAAAACAGAGAGTTGTTGACGACACAGGGGAACCAGCGAGTTGTTGACGACGCAGGGGAACCAGCGAGTTGTTGACGACACAGAGAACCAACGAGTTGTTGACGACAAATATGTTTAAATTTTCCACGGCTAACTGTCAAATCCTTCTGGTGTGTAAGATCATCTGAGAAACGTATGCATTATATAATCATATATATCTTTATTTCAAATACGATTTCGAAGTTTTGTATAACGCAGTACGCAAGCGAGTTATACAGCTTTTCTACAAGCACCAGTCCGAAATACCGGAGAAATATATATTAATCCTGTTATATAGAGCATATCAGACCCACACATAATCATAGAGGGAAAGACCAAGGAACGTGTGACTTTGAGAAGATGGATGGTTCAAATATAGCGTGCGTCATTAGCCAGATCAAGACGCTTATCACTAAAGCAGCCTACTCCGCTGCCGGGTTATTGGACTCGCCCCCACCCCCACCCCTCTCCCCCTCTCGACACAGGGGGAAGCCCAGGATGAATGAGCACAGAGTGCTTGTCCTTGACCTTCATTTCCATCCAAATGACTTCACATGGACTTTAGTTCATATCGGCGCCATATCGAGCCAATATCAAGGCATGAGGCCAGGTACATGTTTAGGTTAATTTTTGTCAGCGTGAAAATGTGAGACTACTATCAACCTGCTGTCAGACTGCTATCAGACTGCTATCAGACTGCTATCAGACTGCTATCAACCTGCTATCAGACTGCGACCAAGCTGCTATGAGACTGCTATCAGACCGCTATCAGAATGCTTTCAGACTGCGATCAGACTGATATCAGACGGCTATCAGACTGCTATCAACCTGCTATCAGACTGCTATCAATCTGCTATCAACCCGCCATCAGACTGCTATCAGACTGCTATCAACCTGCTATCAGACTGCCAGCAACCTGCTATCAGACTACAATCAGACTGCTATCAACATGCTATCAACCTGCTATAAGACTGCTATCAGACTGCTATCAGATTGCTACCAGATTGCTATCAGATTGCTATCAGACTGCTATCAGACTGCTATCAACCTTCTATCAGACAGCTATCAACCTACTATCAATCTGCAATCAGACTGATACCAGACCCTGCTAGCGTAGACTCGAATTCTGACGAGGCAGCACGCAAGGACGCTGGTTGACAAGCCTAATGCAAGTTTGGCTCAGCTGCCTGCCGGTGTAAAGGACCACCTTGGTATTAACATACATATTACAATATGCCGTTGTGTCACTGGCTTTCACACAGTCGATGAACTGCAGGGGGCAGGCCTGCTAGCCAGGTTTCACTCCATATATAAAAATGATGATAAGTGTCCATTTCCTCGTGCCCCTGCGTGACCAAGCACCTTCAGCACTTCCCACTATAACACCGCCCCTTGCTCCCCACAGCTTCCCTCCTTCAATAAGTCGCACTGTTCCGGTTTCACACCGCGTGACTGCCGCCCCTGGGGAGTCACTTCGTACGGCCTCCTCTATGCCTTAAGACCCTGTCTGCTGCTAACCTGCCTGCCCACCTCTGTAGTTGCTTGAGAGTCCGTATTATAGTGGTATCAGGAATCGGTATTGTAGTGTTATCAGTCTCTGTGAATCTGTTTTCCGCAATTTGGAGTAAAGTGAAGCCGATTATGAAATCCGGCTATATTAGGGTAAAGATATATCAAAGAACGTTGTTTTTATCACTTGTGCTTCATAAGTTTATTGCGGCAAAAACAACTATTTTCAACTCTTGAAATACTCATAAGCCGCCGCACTTGACCCGCCCGCATGACTTCCGAGAAGTCGTTGCAAGGTATGAGGTTCAACGTGAAAATTAATTGACGATAATCTTCGAAGAATCTGGCCATACGCCTACCATGCGATGTCGCCATCTAACAGCCGCATTTGTACAGGACCGACTCACTCTCGGGCAGAGAGAGTGCCTGCCTGCCTGCCTGTCGACCCGCCCGGCACGCTGTCTGTGGTCCCCATGGCCCAGGGCAGGACAGACTTACTCTCGGACAGAGAGAGTGCCTGCCTGCCTGCCTGTCGACCCGCCCGGCACGCTGTCTGTGGTCCCCATGGCCCAGGGCAGGACAGACTCACTCTCGGGCAGAGAGAGTGCCTGCCTGCCTGCCTGTCGACCCGCCCGGCACGCTGTCTGTGGTCCCCATGGCCCAGGGCAGGACAGACTCACTCTCGGGCAGAGAGAGTGCCTGCTTGCCTGCCTGTCAACCCGCCCGGCACGCTGTCTGTGGTCCCCATGGCCTTGGGCAGGACAGACTCACTTTCGGGCAGAGAGAATGCCTGCCTGCCTGTCGACCCGCCCGGCACGCTGTCTGTGGTCCCCATGGCCCAGGGCAGGACAGACTCACTCTCGGGCAGAGAGAGTGCCTGCCTGCCTGCCTGTCGACCCGCCCGGCACGCTGTCTGTGGTCCCCATGGCCTAGGGCAGGACAGACTCACTCTCGGGCAGAGAGAGTGCCTGCCTGCCTGCCTGCCTGTCGACCCGCCCGGCACGCTGTCTGTAGTCCCCATGGCCCAGGGCAGGACAGACTCACTCTCGGGCAGAGAGAGTGCCTGCCTGCCTGCCTGTCGACCCGCCCGGCACGCTGTCTGTAGTCCCCATGGCCCAGGGCAGGACAGACTCACTCTCGGGCAGAGAGAGTGCCTGTCTGCCTGCCTGTCGACCCGCCCGGCACGCTGTCTGTGGTCCCCATGGCCCAGGGCAGGACAGACTCACTCTCGAGCAGAGCGAGTGCCTGTCTGCCTGCCTGTCGACCCGCCCGGCACGCTGTCTGTAGTCCCCATGGCCCAGGGCAGGACAGACTCACTCTCGGGCAGAGAGAGTGCCTGCCTGCCTGTCTGTCGACCCGCCCGGCACGCTGTCTGTGGTCCCCATGGCCCAGGGCAGAACAGATTCACTCTCGGGCAGAGAGAGTGGCTTTCTGCCTGCCTGTCGACCCGCCCGGCACGCTGTCTGTAGTCCCCATGGCCCAGGGCAGGACAGACTCACTCTCGGGTAGAGAGAGTGCCTGCCTGCCTGCCTGTCGACCCGCCCGGCACGCTGCCTGTAGTCCCCATGGCCCAGGGCAGGACAGACTCACTCTCGGGCAGAGAGAGTGCCTGCCTGCCTGCCTGTCGACCCGCCCAGCACGCTGTCTGTGGTCCCCATGGCCCAGGGCAGGACAGACTCACTCTCGGGCAGAGAGAGTGCCTGCCTGCCTGCCTGTCGACCCGCCCGGCACGCTGTCTGTGGTCCCCATGGCCCAGGGCAGGACAGACTCACTCTCGGGCAGAGAGAGTGCCTGCCTGCCTGCCTGTCGACCCGCCCGGCACGCTGTCTGTGGTCCCCATGGCCCAGGGCAGGACAGACTCACTCTCGGGCAGAGAGAGTGCCTGCCTGCCTGCCTGTCGACCCGCCCGGCACGCTGTCTGTGGTCCCCATGGCCCAGGGCCGCGGATTAATGCCACGGCGAGGCGCTGGTGACGTTGTCCTTGCGATGGAACAGCCCAGGGAGGCAGCGGGGCGTGGCAGTACGGCGATAAGGCGGAGGGGGGGGGGGGAGAGGGGCAGAGAGAAGGGGGCCTGAGAGGTGGCAGGAGACCCCTCAGGCACACGGGCCGCTGTGGGGGAGACCCATTAAGGTCGGGAGCCGAACGAGGACCACACTAAGATAACTCCTAAAGGGTAAGGGGAGAGCGGTAACTGTTTCGGTGTGAGGGATTAGCAAGACATCCGCGTCACATCCCATCAAACCGGCGAGGCTGCGAAACGAACAGAATGGAAATCGCCATACGTTCTTATGTGTAATCTCGCATTGGACGGACGAGATCCCGTAAAAGAGATCAGGCGGACGAGATCGGCCAGACGAGATTTCGCGGGCGTGAAGAGATTCAGTGGTCGAGATTGAACAGACGGGTTTCGACGGACGAGTTTTGCCAAACGACATCCGGTAAAAGACATCCGGTAAACGAGATCTGGGGGACAACACCCGAGAAACGAGATCTGGAAGACGGAATCCGGCAAACGAGATCCAACTCTGACACAAAACTGCCCGGAAAAAGTCCTGATGAGCTCACCGGAGAGGTCTCCTATATGTAACAACCATAGGTCACACATAAACAGGGGGTCACCCCGTGGCTTTGTGGGTGGCGCGCTCGGCTATTGTCGAGTGTGCTCTGCTAGGTCACCCCGTAGCTTAATGAGTGGTGAGTTCGGCTATTATCGAGTGTGCTCTGCTAGGTCACCCCGTAGCTTAATGAGTGGCGAGTTCGGCTATTATCGAGTGTGCTCTGCTAGGTCACCCCGTAGCTTAATGAGTGGCGAGTTCGGCTATTATCGAGTGTGCTCTGCTAGGTCACCCCGTAGCTTAATGAGTGGCGAGTTCGGCTATTATCGAGTGTGCTCTGCTAGGTCACCCCGTAGCTTAATGATTGGCGAGTTCGGCTATTATCGAGTGTGCTCTGCTAGGTCACCCCGTAGCTTAATGAGTGACGAGTTCGGCTATTATCGAGTGTGCTCTGCTAGGTCACCCCGTAGCTTAATGAGTGGTGAGTTCGGCTATTATAGAGTGTGCTCTGCTAGGTCACCCCGTAGCTTAATGAGTGGCGAGTTCGGCTATTATCGAGTGTGCTCTGCTAGTTCACCCCGTAGCTTAATGAGTGGCGAGTTCGGCTATTATCGAGTTAGCTCTGCTAGGTCACCCCGTAGCTTAATGAGTGGCGAGTTCGGCTATTATCGAGTGTGCTCTGCTAGTTCACCCCGTAGCTTAATGAGTGGCGAGTTCGGCTATTATCGAGTGTGCTCTGCTAGTTCACCCCGTAGCTTAATGAGTGGCGAGTTCGGCTATTATCGAGTGTGCTCTGCTAGGTCACCCCGTAGCTTAATGAGTGGGGAGTTCGGCTATTATCGAGTGTGCTCTGCTAGGTCACCCCGTAGCTTAATGAGTGGCGAGTTCGGCTATTATCGAGTGTGCTCTGCTAGTTCACCCCGTAGCTTAATGAGTGGCGAGTTCGGCTATTATCGAGTGTGCTCTGCTAGGTCACCCTGTAGCTTAATGAGTGGTGAGTTCGGCTATTATCGAGTGTGCTCTGCTAGGTCACCCCGTAGTTTAATGAGTGGCGAGTTAATTGCCCTCATATTATTATTATTTTCTTTATTCGTACGTAGCATAAACACATGTACACAGCGAATTAATACGTATAAGTGCGAAAAAGTGCCAAAAAGTGAAGTTATACAAATAAAATTAAGCATACAGTTAAGCATACAATCACTTAAACCAAACCTTATACCTCCACCCTCCTAACAACTATGTACCCTCTATACACATACCCTCATCATCCGACCCATCCTAATCAACCCACTCACCGCTCCTACCTCATCCCCCACCTCTCCTACCCCCCACCCTCGGCCCTCCTAACCCCTCCCCTCATCCCCCCATCCCATCCCCCAACTCATCTCCACACTCCTACCCGCCTCCTATCTCCACCTATCCTATCCCCCTCCTCCATGTCAATGACCCCTCCTTCAATACCCCGCCCCCCTCCCCCACCGGTTGTATGCCTCACACTAACAGCCACCCAACAAGAGCATTTTCCAACCACGAAAAAGAATCCAGGACGCCGACAGCGGGGCGGTGACGGTGTACCGACGGTGTACCGATGGCGTACCGTTATTTACCGAACCCAGCGACCGATGACATGCAAGGCGCGTGGCCACCCACCGGCCATTGGCGGACATATAGTTGTCTGAGCGGGGGTCATGGTGGTAGGGAGCGGGGGGTGGAGGGGGCATAGCTGAGGGATAAATCTCTGCTAGAGGTGGGTGGGTGGGTGTGAAGGATGGAAAGAGGTGAGAAGTTAGGCTCATAGTCGAACGAGATTTTTGTGACATAACAGGAGACTTGATGTCACCAATACGGGACATGGAGCCGCCATATTCTTGGAAGTCAGGTCATTAACGGTCCCCACGTGACCTGTGGGGATGGATTGGGGCCCGGATGAGGCGGGGGAAGGGTGGAGGGAGCCAGGGGGACGGGAGGGGTTCTGCCCGCTATTGGCACCCTTTAGTCGAACGTGAGCGTCAACGCCTCATTTGCGACGTAATTGGCCAAGTTCAAGTGGAGGTCAATGTCTAAATGTCTAATATCCCACACAGACGACGCAGGTCATGTGAAGGTCACTGCAGGCAGAGGACACATTTAAAGCGCGAGTCACGACGTAATATCCTCAAGCAGAAAACAGATTGAGAGTGGACATCACTGTCCAAGACAAAACAAATCCAGCAAGATCTATGTAATTAAGAGTTAAGTGTGTTCACCTTTGCAAAAAACTGGATAGTAGGCTTTACAGCGTTGGTAAAACATCATGAAGTCATTCCTGAATGAAGGAATGCTTTGGTCTTTGAGATCACTTCCATGCGTCGGTAGGTCATTGGAGTTATAGACCCACAGGTGTGATACAAGGATGAGCTAGAGGAAAACAATCCTCATCTCTTAAAGCGCCCTCTGGTTCTGAGGTACAGGCTCGAGTCTAAACTTACCACGAAGCCTGAAGATTACCGAACCCCCACCTGAGGTAAGGAGGCTGAGGTGAAGATGAAATGGACCCAATGGATTGTGTGGGCGAATTGGCCTAACCGTGCATGGGAATCTGCTGGGACAAGAGGATGAATGCGGCGTGTCATATTCACAGACATACAGAGATACCCAGCCTCATCTGTTGTTCAAAATGCCAAAATGTGTCCTTTCAACTGAGCCATAGACGTTCCTGGAATTAATTTCGAAGTCCAGCGTATGAATGCATCCCGGGATCGTCGGTTACAATGCAAGCTGGAAATAATTGTCAGGATGACTGTCCATTGAAGGACAATAATTATTGAAAGGCTTGACGTTCACCTTCTGATGAACTGACTGGAGGCGGAGCTGCAGATCACCAGGTCGTGGGTTCGCGCCCTGGGCTGCAGATCACCAGGTCGTGGGTTCGCGCCCTGGGCTGCAGATCACCAGGTCGTGGGTTCGCGCCCTGGGCTGCAGATCACCAGGTCGTGGGTTCGCGCCCTGACACCTGCATCTGGGGCAACTTTCATCCAACCCTATTTCACCGTCCCAGGAGAATGATTGGCCCAGTTTATCCTTCATGTGCACAAAAGTGTCATTAAACACCAATATATCATTTCTCTTCAGCTGACATGGGCGACAGCTCCACTGTTATAACCACTGTCAATTAATTCCCTGGTGTTCCAGAGGTTGTTTGTGGGAGGTGGCGACAGAGAGAGAACTGGGAGAATTAGGCATTTCATTCACGTTCTTGTGAAACTCTGATAAGCCATCCCCTGTCAACGCCAGGGGGTGACCCCCAACTCTCTTCCCCCTCCCCCTCCCCACCCCCAGCCCCACCCTTACGAGGGTCACGCGCACACACGTGGCAGCCAGTTAGCCACGACCCCACGTCACCCCCACCCTGACACCCACTACCCTTCCACCTCAAACCCGGAAGAGAGGCAAAACCAAAAAAACAAAAAGATAAAAATGGAGAAAAAAAGAAGAAGCAGACCTGAGGTCTCACATCAATTTCCGGTGGTAAGTCCCCATAGAGGCGGTATACCGAGAGGGTGGGTGAGCGAGCGACGCATAAACCAGGCAGCCAACTGCTCATTAAGTCATCATTATCAGTCCTAAAGCCGGTCATTTCCCCAGACGAGTCGCCCGGCCGACCGTCCGCCCGGCCGACCGTCCGCCCGGGGGCCAGCCCCCGCCTTCCCCCCACCCCGGCCCGCCGGGCTGAGGACCACCATTTGTCGCTGACCGCGGCCGGCGGCGCAAAAACAGGGAGGCGTGTAATAAGACGGGCGGACACCCCTCACCAGGGGGGCGGGAGGGGGGGGGGGCATGCGCTGAGTGCCCAAGTCAGGGGAGGGGGCTCTCGTCCCGGGCCGTACTGCATTCTCACCAGCCCATCCCCCTATTTCAGGCGACGCGCCCCACCCCCAGGTCGAGACGGGCCCAGGAGGGGGGCGCCCAGGAGGGGGGCGCAATACGCAAGAAGGTCAAGTGCTCGAATTTCATGCAATTTCAGTTGGGGATTGAAAGACACTTAATGTTGGGGTAAAAGTGTTTATGTGTAGGAGATAGCTAGCCCCCCGGGGGACTGTGGGACGTGACGGTTGCTGGGACCAACAAAAGGTTCACTCTTTAATATTCATCCAAAGCTGCGGAAATAAAAGTTCATGATATTCGTATGACTATCGCACAAAACGCAATATTATATAGAGATGCATCATATTGCGGGTACCAGGATAAGATCTGGTGTTTGGCAACTGGCATGGACACCCGACCAGCAATCCAATGGTAAGCCAGAAATACGCCAAACTGACTGATGAGGATTCCTTGCCTTTCGCGTAGGACATTTCTGGACGCATTCATCTGTGGTAGCGAGTTTAGTGGCTGCAAAAGTAACTCCAGCCACAAAAAAATACACGACGATGCGATTAGAAACGTAATAGTAGTTGAAGTATTCCATTGAGGCAGCGAGCATCATGATCTTCCCCTCAGAACAATAAGTGCCTGTAATATCAACATGGTATATATATATATATATATATATATATATATATACAGAAAGAAAGCTGTGTAAATAACCGCGATATCAGAGCATCTGACATTGCGACCATTCATACGATCAGTACACGTTACTGCCATGGAATAAGGCCGTCTACGGTTGTTCTGCCATTATGTGACACTCCAATTACCAGCGCCAGCCACTATAGCCAATCTCCACAGGTCTAAGGCACGACAAAAAGCCGGTAAGACGATGGCAGTAGGACAAGCATAGAAAACGGTGGCAAACCAAAGCCAACAATTAGGAGCGGTAAGACCCGCACGCGATTTCACCCCCCACCCTTCTTCCCACAACTAAAAACAGGTCTTCCGGAGCCCAAGCGACAAAATGTCTGGATGACCCAGCAATCTCAAGAGCCCGGATATTGTGAAGCACGGCACCAGCCTTTTGAAGGCGCGGGGAGCTGGTTGGCGTGTGCCCTGGTTGACTTCCGGTTCTACCGGGAGCCGGAAGGCAATGCGATCTGAATACCGAAAGCGACGGTTGCACCCGAGTATCTCCTGAAATAGCACGCTATAATGTCAGGTGGGGCGGTCCAGTCGGTCGAGGAGGGGAGGGGGGTCTGCGTAGGGTGGGTCTGTGTAGGGTGGGCATGGGGAAGGCTGGGCATGGGTAGGGTGGTCTGGTGTAGGGTGGCCTGGGGTAGGTTGGCAAGTACAAGGGTGCCCTGGGGTAGGGTGGCCTGGGGTGGGGTGGCCTGGGGTAGGGTGGGCATGGGTAGGGTGGGCATGGGGTAGGGTGGGCTTTGGGTAGGGTGGGCCTGGGGTAGGGTGCCCTGGGGTAGGGTGGCCTGGCGTAGGGTGGCCTGGGGTAGGGTGGCTTGGCGTAGGGTGGCCAGGGGTAGGGTGGGCATGGGGTAGGGTGGGAACGGGGTATGGTGGGCATGGGGTAGGGTGGGCACGGGGTAGGGTGGCCTGGGGTAGGGTGGCCTGGGGTAGGGTGCCCTAGGGTATGGTGGCCAGGGGTAGGGTGGCCTGGGGTAGGGTGCCCTGGGGTAGGGTGGCCTAAGGTAGGGTAGGCCTGGGGTAGGGTAGGCCTGGGGTAGAGTGTGCCTGGGGTACGGTGGCCTGGGGTAGGGTGGGTCTGGGGTAGGGTGGCCTTGGTTAGGGTCGGCCTGGGGTAGGGTGGCCTGGGTTGGGTGGTCTGGGGTAGGGTGGCCTGGGTAGGGTGGGCCCGGCGAGGGTGGGTTTGGTGTAGGGTGGCCTGGGGTAGGGTGGCCTGGGGTAGGGTCGGCCTGGGGTAGGGTCGGCCTGGGGTAGGATGGGCATGGGTAGGGTGGGCCTGGGGTAGGGTGGTCTGGGTTAAGGTGGGCTGGGGTAGGGTGGTCTGGGTTAGGGTGGCCTGGGGTAGGATGGCTTGAGGTCGGGTCGGCCTGGGGTAAGGTCGGCCTGGGGTAGGGTCGGCCTGGGGTAGGATGGGCATGGGTAGGGTGGGTCTGGGTTAGGGTGGTCTGGGTTAAGGTGGGCTGGGGTAGGGTGGTCTGGGTTAGGGTGGCCAGGGGTAGGGTGGCCTGGGATAGGGTGGGCGCGTTTAGGTGGCTCAGGGCAGAGCGGATTGGGGGCAGGGAAGGATCATGTCTGACCGGCTCTGTTAGGCGATTTCAACGGCACAGTTATCCACTTCACATGTGACCGTTATATCTGATGCTCATTAAATGTAACATCAGGTCTGTGTGTATATATGTTATCGTTCTTGTTCGAGGTGACCCTGCCCGATGGCATCCCTTTCAGGGGAACCTCAGAAAAGAAATGATGTTTAAATAAAAAAAAAAAATAAAAAAATTGCTCATTAAAAAATATGTTGCATCTATCCTTAATTTGGACAAAAATCATATACAAAAAAAAAAAAGTGGTCCATGACTAAGGGGTAAACCAAGGTATAATTGGTTGCTTAGGGAGACAGCCTTTGCGTGTTTTGTATTGGTAAAAACATGGTGCTTGACCTAAAATATTATTATTTTCATTATTTACCTGTATCTGTTTTATATATATTGCCATATGAATTAGATACCTCTACATACACACTCGCGGACGAGTAAGCTTGTATAGGTTTATATACATCACTGTCCAATCTTGTTATTTTTCAACCTTTGTTCAATCGAGCAAACTTTAGGGCTGGCTGTTCTTAGAACCCGTAGTTTTGCTCGAAAGCAATAAAACAATGAATAAATATTAAAAAGCGTGAAGTGAAGCCGCCTATAAAACCCTTGGGTTCTATATTATACTAGTCCCGCGTGGAACAACGTAAACTAAATACAGAAATGTTGAGTTTGAGGAGATTTGGGTCGCGGCCTTCTGGAGAGAGAGCCATTTGTTATGGTCCGAGCGGGAGGGCCAATCACCCGTTGATGCCGACACCGGAATTGTCGTGTCTCGAGCAATATACACAGGGCTGAGGGGAGTGGAGTGGAGTGTGTGGGTAGGGGGGGGCGGGGGTGCAGGGTTTGAGCATGGCTGGGGTGAAGATATCTGTGCGATATTGTCCACCTAACTCACCAGATAATAAATATATATCCCCTCAAAGTTACCAATAGCCCCGGCACTTGTATATAAAGGGGAGATCTGACCTAACCGCCAGCGACACCCACCATACCGCGGGTGGTGGGATAGATTCATCCGGCGTGAGCAGTGTGGCGTGGTCCAGACAAGCTCCGGCAATGCTATTTGGATGGTAGAGCGATAAAGGGAGGACAAGAACCATAAACACAGCGCCAGGGAACAACAACATTCCAATGGAGTTTATCCGCTAAAGGCTAAAGGTAACTTCCACGCCCCAGACCCCCAGACCCCCTGGCCCCAGGCCCCACTTCCCACCCCCATGTGCCCTTGCCCCACGCTCCAGACCCCCATGGCCCTCGCTCCACGCCCTACGTCCCTCGCCCCACCCCCATGGCCCTCGCCCCACCCCCATGGCCCTCGCCCCAGGACCCACGCCGCCGGTCCCACGGCTAGGGTCCCAAGGCCCACACCCTTGCATCAGGAGGGTTCATAAAGTCGAGTGAAGGGTCAGGGACTTAAGTGGAAGATGGCGACAGTGTTACGCAAATCAAGCAAAACCAGCGCAATGCATTATGAATTACGTGTTGACATCCGCGCTGTGACGTCATAAATTCTGGAGGGTTATCTGGACCCCACATCTCCCAGGGAAGTCACCAAGCGCAGAACACACACTACATATTTTATAGCACTACATCAGAGAGGCCTGACGTCCAGCAATTAGTGTGCAACGGTCCTCTGCCAGCTCGGTTACCGTGGATACAGTCCCTCTGCCAGCTCGGTAACCGTGGATACAGTCCCTCTGCCAGCTCTGATAGCGTGGATACAGTCCCTCTGCCAGCTATGTTACCGTGGATACAGTCCCTCTGCCAGCTATGTTACCGTGGATACAGTCCCTCCGCCAGCTATGTTACCGTGAATACAGTCCCTTTGCCAGCTCTGTTACCGTGGATACAGTCCCTCTGCCAGCTCTGTTACCGTGGATACAGTCCCTCTGCCAGCTATGTTACCGTGGATACAGTCCCTCTGCCAGCTATGTTAGCGTGGGTACAGTCCCTCTGCCAGATCTGTTACCGTGGATACAGTCCCTCTGCCAGCTATGTTACCGTGGATACAGTCCCTCGGCCAGCTATGTTACCGTGGATACAGTCCCTCTGCCAGCTCTGTTAGCGTAGGTACAGTCCCTCTGCCAGCTCTGTTACCGTGGATACAGTTCCTCTGCCAGCTATGTTACCGTGGGTACAGTCCCTCTGCCAGCTCTGTTACCGTGGGTACAGTCCCTCTGCCAGCTCTGTTACCGAGGATACAGTCCCTCTGCCAGCTATGTTAGCGTGGGTACAGTCCCTCTGCCAGCTCTGTTAGCGTAGGTACAGTCCCTCTGCCAGCTCTGTTACCGTGGATACAGTTCCTCTGCCAGCTATGTTACCGTGGGTACAGTCCCTCTGCCAGCTCTGTTAGCGTGGGTACAGTCCCTCTGCCAGCTCTGTTACCGTGGGTACAGTCCCTCTGCCAGCTATGTTACCGTGGATACAGTTCCTCTGCCAGCTCTGTTACCGTGGGTACAGTCCCTCTGCCAGCTCTGTTACCGTGGGTACAGTCCCTCTGCCAGCTATGTTACCGTGGGTACAGTCCCTCTGTCACCGTCTCTCGCTGAGGCTCCGGCAAGCATACCCCCACCGAACCCAGCGGTGAGGGGCCAGACAAGGTCTATCCGGAGGGCCCCGGGTGGGGGAGGGTAGGAAAATGGGGGCCGGGGGGGGGGGGGTGTGATGAGAGAGAGGGGTGGTTCCACACATGCATCAGACAGATCTCCATGGGTTTTGTTTGGAACACTCGCCTGCCCCCCCCCCCACCCCCACTATCCCCCAGTGGTGGTACTGACAATGGTCGTGGGCGGGGATAGGGAGGGAGTAGGAGGGGGGCGAACACTTCCATTAATTACCAACGATTTAAGCTTTACTTGTGGCGTGACGTCATGACGTCGTTTCTCCACGTAATGTGATCTACCATAAAAATTAGGAAGTGATTTTCACACCGAATGGGGTCAAAACACAGAACACGTGTTTCACATTAACATGTTGTGTAACACCATATTGTGTAACACAGAAACAATATTTCCCAGTACAATGTTGTGCAACACAGAACCAGTATTTCCCAGTACACTGTTGTGCAACACAGAACCGGTATTTCCCAGTACAATGTTGTGCAACACAGAACCAGTATTTCACAATACCATATTGTGTAACACCATATTTTGTGACGCGAGAAATGATGTGTTTGATATCCTACAATGCATGAAATTGCAAAGCGCAAGACTGCATTTTTAAGATTGCATAACGATTTACAAGTAGTTCAAATTACCAGGTGGACCGCCTCGCCATAATTCACATGGAAAGAGTGAGTGCGCAAGGCAGTTTTGCTAATTACCTCGGCAGATACCAACTTTGGAATTAGAAATATGAACTGGAGGTACGCATTTTACGGAGAGATATAGGCAGACGCCCAGAGGGGCTGGGTATTCAACCCATCAACTGGTATCGCCGAGAGACATATTACAGCTATTGCCAACTAAAATGTTTGCTGATGGCGACTGTTTCTTTAAACATTACCTGTACATATTAATGTATCTGTATGCGAACAGTTTTCCGCGGAGAGACCTTAATACATGTACACCAATTAAAGTTTTTATAAGAAAGTGGAACTGGTTATGATTCTTACAATGTTTACACGAAGCTTGAGTTGCTGAAATTATAAGCAATCCACCATCGTCCATTGTATATCTTTCTATACAGTCCGTGTTAATAACACACATGTATGTTTAAAACAACGCTGTTGTTCTAGTTTGTGCCACATGGTGCACTGGGTGACTGCCACTGTGCTGGCCACTGACACTGCAGACGGAAAAAAGTTCCACTTATATTCGACAAATTCCTTTGCTTTGCCACGTCTAAAGACATTCAACGCAATGTATAAGCATCTGTGAAGTATCCTCTCTCGATAACTACAAAAACTGAGACATGCATTCGCAGAAAAAAACAAAGATATGAAGGAAATTCCCTTGGGCTGTGATACGTACGGGCAAAACGTTAGAAAGGCCATTTATACGTTGTCCCGCAAACGGATGTCGCAAACGTAATTATGTAGGTCAGGAAACACCCCGAGTTCTGATGACGTAATTGCTAATCAGGTTATGTTTAAGGATACGTTCAATCGAAAACGTAGTGTAATAACTCCCTAATGTCGGGGAGGCCGGAGCAATAGCTTATTAATCAGATCATACTAAACTCTTGTCCGATATGCCTTCATACATTTTGTGGCCTACGGTCCCTCATTCCACTCCCACCCCACACACAGACCCCCACTCCACACCCAACACCCCACACCCAACCCCAACTTTCCCACCCAACGCCTTCCCTTGCGGATAGCGTCCTACCGAGATAACTAGGGTGGTTCAGCAAGTTTTCCAGGCAGCCGGAACCACCGGAGTCTGACTAACATAATAACTCTGTCATCAATAAGAGCTACGCCGCACCCCAGACCCACACCCCCACCTTTAATCCTGGGTCCGGCCATCTTGACACCATCCCCCCTTCCTCCCTCACCCCCCCACACCCCCCCTCCTGGCCCCCGGGAGCCTGGTTAGAGACACAATTACACGCGGCCTACACACGCTGGTCTCGCGAGCGCCCACCTGAAATATCTCTTTCCATGGCAACCAGCTAGCGCCCTCACCCCTTACCGCCCCCACCCTCTGTATACCCCAACAGGGCCAGCAGAGCCTCCTGCCAAAAAAGGAAACGCGGCAATTTATTATACACACAAGTGCCCAGTGGCGACGTCACAATGGAATTAGCAAATCCAAGTCGATGGTGCTACATACTAAATAATAATTAAAAGATTGCAAAGCCCCCAATTTACAACAACACGTTTTCACATGCGTCACGATATTAAAGGATATGAGGAACGGGGAGGGGGAGTGTGGGGGAGTGGGGGGGGAGGGACTGTGGGGGAGTGGGGGGGGGGGGGTCTGAAGAGGGTTTTTCGAAATGCGTCATGATGGACAAGACCGTTGCCGATTCTAATAGCTAGCATCAGGACACAAGGACAATAACCCACGTGAAAATGTGATACTCTTATTCGTTCCCTTTATTTGTGCATAACCGGCAGCCTCACTCACTCAGGGTGTCCTTGGAACACATGGAGGAGTGGAGGGACAGCTGTGAGGCCCGTTGCTATCCGGCTGATTGACCCGTGCGACCGTGCGAACACATAGAGTGCAGAGGGTCTCCATGTCATATATTTTATATAAGGAGGCCAGCTGCGCTGTGTACAGCCGTCAGGGCCTTATCATAACGCGCCCGAAACACACCTTCGCTACTTTCGAGTTTCCAGGTTCATTATGACAATGACAATTATTGCCATTTATGATGGTTATCCAATATAATATATGTGTATATTATAATTTATATTTCCCATCCCATATATACAGTGTGTGATATTTGTGTAGCATAGGCCTGAGTGCAAAGTGTTATTATATTATAATCTGACGAAGTGACAATGTAGCGCAGCGTTGTTCGGTGAACCCGCCACGGCCACGCGTGTTATAATTGATTGGGGCCACCACCAATGTTCCTAAAACCTGACCCTGGGCTGAAGAATTGTCCAAACAGTAGGCCTTGATCTACAGCTGGTTTGCGCCATGGTATATATGCAATGTGCTGCAGAATCATGATACTATGGCGCACTATGTGAGCACCAGTCAACGTGAGAACGTTACACTGGCAAACTGATCGCAGACAAGAAATGACGAAGCAACACAACTCTATGGCAACGACCGTTGACGTCATTAGAGTGACGGGACAATCGCAAACGCGGAAAAATGAAACAGATGAGTGGGTCATATATATAAATAGGGTTCGACTCGTGGACTGCCTGAAAAGCGCAAGACATCATAACGCCTTCATGTTTTACTACCTAACTCATTGGTCAACACGTTACCATGTTGTTCAGCTTGCGAGGGGTCGTTCCCACGGTTGGTCGCCATAACCTGATAACAGCCATTATACATACCGTGCCGCTATATATAAACAGTCTTTGTCGCCATGCCTACCTCCGTGCACTGCGACCTTCTCGTTACCTCTCTCGATTGAGTACTTACCTGAAATAAAGAAACCAGGACATTAATATTCACGAGGAAAACAGACACACTGAATTGATTAATTATACACATGTATATAGATTTAACAATAGCTGATTTCATTTAAAAACTCATGCAACTCCGTCATACTATCTGAAACCTATAGGTATCGGATAGAACACTACGGCTTAGATTATAATGTCCCTAATGCCCACGGCGCCTCGGTGCACACTATGGATGAGTTTGGATATGCGACCGGAGTAATTCGCGCAGTATTTGGAGCATGCTCATTCATAATTTCCGCTCGTGTGCGGATCAAGACAAAACGAACGCAAAATCCGCGGTCCGTGTGAATGTCGCACTTGTTGAACTGCACAAAATCGTTAAACAGTAATATAAAATAAATCAACGGATACGCGTTGTGTTAATTATTTTATTCTCGTTGTTAAAATAGTATTTACAGCTTTTGTGTAGGTCGAAATACTATTCTATATATTTAACGTATTGTGCGGCTTGGACGCCATGTTGAAATCCTCGCGATCCTCCTTTGGGTGGGGAGTAAGGTCTGAAAGTAAAATGTACCACGTGACCGCGCTATCGGATCACAATCTCCGCGTTTAGTTTTGTACTCCGCTCGCATACCCTAACTCACCCTATTACTGAGCGTGTCAGTGCAAATAGACCCGCCTTGATGTCGCACGTTATCGTCCAGATGACCTGTGCACGCATTTCACTACTCACGTGACCACAACAAGCAGAGAAAGAAAGCCAGTAATGTCAGTTTAACCGCTCTATACATGTATATTGACGAAGCATGTGTGGAGAGGGTATTTTTGCCATTGTGGGCGACACTAAGAAGAGATGAGGTGCAAGAAAGGATGAAAGTGTTGCATTTTCTATGCATTTCCATATTTTAGTATCAGTCACATTCTGCATTTTCATCGTTACCACCCCTTACATTGGCTTACAACTACTAAACCAGTAGTCAGATAAGTGGAAAACGATGACAACTTTACGATGGCCCAGCATATTAGATGGCAATAACCGCCACAGTACCCAATACCTCGATGTCATATATAACTCAACACAAGGGAAGCAGTGCGACACACCCTGAGACCAGGGCAACATGGGGCAGTGTAGGGACTTACGGCATAAGGCACGGTAAAGCTACCGAAAAAAAAAGTTGATCAGGGAGAGGGCAGAAAGCCAATCAAAAACTCTCATTCTAACACAAATCTCGGATGATCTTGCGATGAAACAGATAGCTTCTAACTTCGACAGGGATCACGTGACCAACGCGACGACCCCATGTGAAATATCTTCGCACTCTCTGCCTTCGACTCATTCCGCTAGGGCTCCATTATAGCTCTCTTGTCGCCTACTTCCTCAATGCATTTTCACGCTCGCGCGCCAGGGTGGCGCTGCGCAAATTAATAGGAAAAAGGCGCCGCGCATTTCTACAAATTAGTGCCGGGGACCCAATCTAAGCCTTATAACACACGATATCAGGAGATGAAAGGAAAGAGTTCACTTCCAATTAGAACTTTTTCAAAATGGTAGATACGTTTTGCTGTATACAATACACAGAACTCGTTATTTTTATGTTTTATTTTTGAACATTAGAATATTGTAAGAAATGATTTTGACCGTTTTTCAAGAATCTGGAAATTTGCCCCCGGCTGACAGCAGCAGTAAAAGCGGAGCTTGCGTAGCGCCACCGTGCGGGGAGCCTGATATCTTCGCAGGACAGGAACCAGCCTGGTTACTTAGCCCCACGCCCCTGACACTCCCAACCAGCCAATAGGCCAAATAGACCCTTTATCGGCCAGACACTCTACAGGCCAGATAGACATTCTATATGCCAGATAGACCCCTTATAGGTCAGATAGACTCCCTTACAGGCCAGATAGACCCCCTCTACACTCTACAGGCCAGATAGACATTCTATATGCCAGATAGACCCCTTATAGGTCAGATAGACCCCTTATAGGTCAGATAGACCCCCTTACAGGCCAGATAGACCCCCTTACAGGCCAGATAGACCCCCTCTACACTCTACAGGTCAGATAGACATTCTATATGCCAGATAGACCCCCTCTGGCATGTAGGACCCCCTATCGCAAGATGGACCCTCTATAGACCAGATTGACCTCGCGTAAGCCAGACAGACCCCTTATATGCCGGATTGACCCCAGATAAGCCAGATAGACCCCTTATGGACCAGACAGACCCCATATAAGCCAGATATGACCACATATATGCCAGATAGACCACATATAAGACAGATATTGAAATTGAAATCATTTATTAGATAAAATTCACAAATCCATACACATCACAAAATAAACTTAACATAATATTCGAAAATGATCGGGGGACTCCCATTAGGATCAAATCGGTCGCTGTCATGGGTGCCACCTTAATACTTATTGTTATATTTTTTTCTTTTCAGTAAATATTTACAAAGGGTGTTGTTTAGGAGAAATAGGGGAGAGCGGTCATATAGATAGATAGACCCCCAATATGCCAGATATACCCCATACAAGCCAGATAGACCCCCTATAGACCAAATGGACCCCCCTTATAGGCCAGATAGACCCTCTATATGCCAGACTGACCCTATATAAGCCAGATAGATCCTTATATGCCAGATAGACTCCCTTATTGGCCAGACCCCGTATACGCCAGATAGACCACATGTAAGCCAGACAGACCCCTATATGCCAGATGGACCCCGCCTAAGCCAGATAGACTCTCTATAAGCCAGATAGACAGTGCCAGATGGACCCTGCTTAAGCCAGATAGACACCCATCAGCCCAGACCCAGCCGGTCTGTTCTGTCCTGACGGTCGCCACCCAATCGCTCACACAGCCTCCGACGATGTCACGCAATGGTAACCGCCCCCTCCCCCGCCCCCCCTCTCTCTCTCTCTCCTAAGCCTATCGTCACGCAATTCGTTGCTATGGCAACCATTCGGGTGGTGATTGCGGCCGCGACATGTGTGTAACCTAGTAACGGAAAAGACCGGCGTCCACTCCAGCGAGTAATTAAAGCGCTAACGAAGTCCTTGCTTGGCGGGGTGCCGTGCGTGCGTGTGTGAGTGTGACTGCCCCACGCCGGCGGCCCACGCCGTAACCTCGGCCAGTGGAGGGGTGGGCATGTCATTACGTACCCATCAAATGTTTGCGTCATCATTGCGTATTGCGTAACCATACGGAGCATCGCTCGGTCACTGCTTCAATCTTCAAGGCAAGTAAAACGTTAAGACCTAGTGGATATTTCCCTCGCTTCAAAAGCTTCAATATAAAGATATCAGTACCGCTCAATGGGCAGTTTTCGTCAATATAAAGATATCAGTACCGCTCAATGGGCAGTTTTCTTCAATATAAAGATATCAGTACCGCTCAATGGGCAGTTTTCGTCAATATAAAGATATCAGTACCGCTCAATGGGCAGTTTTCTTCAATATAAAGATATCAGTACCGCTCAATGGGTAGTTTTCTTTAATATAAAGATATCAGTACCACACAATCGGCGGTTTTCTTGAATATAAAGATATCTGTACCGCACAATTGGCAGTTTTTTATTCCTTAAAGAAACCCAGAGGCATTATTTGTGTTAAGTGTAACTGCATGATATGGGCGAAACGAACATATTTACGTCGCGGGCAGGTCCCTGGCAGGTACATATGCACCCTTCTGTGTTTATTACGTCAGAGAAGTCGCTCAAGTTACAAGCCGTATAATTGGATCCCCTGCTGTGACACCGCTGTGATCTCTACTGTGACCCCCGCTGTGACACCGCTGTGACCTCTACTGTGACCCCCGCTGTGACACCGCTGTGATCTCTACTGTCACCCCCGCTGTGACACCGCTGTGATCTCTACTGTCACCCCCGCTGTGACACCGCTGTGACCTCTACTGTGACCTCCGCTGTGACACCGCTGTGACCTCCGCTGTGACACCGCCGTGACCTTTACTGTGACCTCCGTTGTGACACCGCTATCACCACTACTGTGACCTCTACTGTGACCTCTACTGTGACCTCCGCTGTGATACCGATGTTACCTCTAATGTGACCTCTACTGTGACCTCTACTGTGACCTCCGCTGTGATACCGATGTTACCTCTAATGTGACCTCCGCTGTGAACACCGGCGATGTTAAGGGGCGAGTCGCGCAGACGAATATTAGGTACATAGCGGGCATCAAGGTCATACCGACACCACTGTAATGAAAGGCTGGTTCCCGACACCACTACAGTCGGTGGCTGGTTCCCGACACTAACACAGTCGGTGGCTGGTTCCCGACACCACCACAGTCGGTGGCTGGTTCCCGACACCACTACAGTCGGTGGCTGGTTCCCGACACCACTACAGTCGGTGGCTGGTTCCCGACACTAACACAGTCGGTGGCTGGTTCCCGACACCACCACAGTCGGTGGCTGGTTCCCGACACCACCGCAGTCGGAGGCTGGTTCCCGACATCACTACAGTCGGTGGCTGGTTCCCGACACCACCACAGTCGGTGGTTGGCTCCCGACACCACAACAGTCGGAGGCTGGTTCCCCACACCTCTACAGTCCGCGGATGGTTCCCAACAACACTACAGTCGGAGGCTGGTTCCCGAAACTAACAAAGTCGGTGGCTGGTTCCCGACACCACCACAGTCCGTGGCTGGTTCCTGTCACCACTACAGTCGGTGGCTGGTTCCCGACACCACCACAGTCGGTGGCTGGTTCCCGACACTAACACAATCGGTGGCAGGTTTCCGACACCACTACAGTCGGAGGCTGGTTCCCGACACCACTACAGTCGGTGGCTGGTTCCCGACACCACAACAGTCGGAGGCTGGTTCCCCACACCTCTACAGTCCGTGAATGATTCCCTACACCTCTACAGTCGGTGGCTGGTTCCCGACACCACTACAGTCCGTGGATGGTTCCCAACATCACTGTGGTCGGTGGCTGGTTCCCGACACCACCACAGTCGGTGGCTGGTTCCCGACACCACTACAGTCCGTGGATGGTTCCCAACATCACTGTGGTCGGTGGCTGGTTCCCGACACCACCACAGTCCGTGGCTGGTTCCTGTCACCACTACAGTCGGTGGCTGGTTCCCGACACCACCACAGTCGGTGGCTGGTTCCCGACACTAACACAATCGGTGGCAGGTTTCCGACACCACTACAGTCGGAGGCTGGTTCCCGACACCACTACAGTCGGTGGCTGGTTCCCCACACCTCTACAGTCCGTGGATGGGTCCCAACACCACTGTGGTCGGTGGCTGGTTCCCGACACCACTACAGTCGGTGGCTGGTTCCCGACACTAACACAGTCGGTGGCTGGTTCCCGACACCACTACAGTCGGTGGCTGGTTCCTGTCACCACTACAGTCGGTGGCTGGTTCCCGACACCACTACAGTCGGTGGCTGGTTCCCGACACCACCACAGTCGGTGGCTGGTTCCCGACACTAACACAGTCGGTGGCAGGTTTCCGACACCACTACAGTCGGAGGCTGGTTCCCGACACCACCACAGTCGGTGGCTGGTTCCCGACACTAACACAGTCGGTGGCAGGTTCCGACACCACTACAGTCGGTGGCTGGTTCCCGACACCACCACAGTCGGTGGCTGGTTCCCGACACTAACACAGTCGGTGGCAGGTTTCCGACACTAACACAGTCGGTGGCAGGTTTCCGACACCACTACAGTCGGAGGCTGGTTCCCGACACCACCACAGTCGGTGGCTGGTTCCCGACACTAACACAGTCGGTGGCAGGTTCCGACACCACTACAGTCGGTGGCTGGTTCCCGACACCACCACAGTCGGTGGCTGGTTCCCGACACTAACACAGTCGGTGGCAGGTTTCCGACACTAACACAGTCGGTGGCAGGTTTCCGACACCACTACAGTCGGTGGCTGGTTCGCGACACCACCACAGTCGGTGGCTGGTTCCCGACACTAACACAGTCGGTGGCAGGTTTCCGACACCACTATAGTCGGTGGCTGGTTCCCGACACCACTATAGTCGGTGGCTGGTTCCTGACACTGCTGGAAGACTGGGCTGGTTCCGGTGGACCTTATGTCATTGTTGTATGAGTAGTCAACATTGCATTACCAACTCATCTCCCCTGCCCCCCCCCCCTCCCCCCAACCCGTGACAGGGAACTTCCAGGTGTGCCAACAGGGATATGCCTATTCCAATGAAATGCACACACAGTTCACATCCGGTGCACGTAGGGGCACTGGAACCAACCTACTCTTATCACCTTTCAATCAGCCGCCATCTTCTCCCGAATGTCCCGTGCTGTTTTGAACGGGGCACATCGGCATATAAAATGGATGCGCGCGCACCCATACCCGGGTGAAAGGAGTGTCGGGCGGTTTACCGATGCGTAATGTGCGTATTCGGGTTACCGCGGGAATATACCGAGCTACCAAAGAACTGACACTAAGCCCCGCCCACGCTTGAGTCCTTTTTCGTTAATCGTTGGTATGAAAGTGACAATCATTGCCTCCGCCCTCAATGTGCCAATCGCAGTGAGCGCGCCACGTAGCGGTGGGCTGTGGAGGAGACAAACCTGCCTTATAAATATGGTTGGTTGTATAATCAGGACGCTTTAACGAATTCTGCTCATATCCCATCAATGGGAGAAGGAAGGGAAGAGCCAAGTCCCCGGGGGTAACCCCCTACTCTTAGCGATAAGGACATGGGATCTTTATACATGACCACAGCGGGCGCGAACCACCAATCTACGTGCCGTTGGGCTCTCAGAGGCCAATACGGATAGATCTATTGAAATATACACTTTACACTGGTGTCGATTACTTCATCGCAAGCCGCTGCCAATCAGCACATACATTTGTAGCCAGTAGACGTCCCGGGGATTGGGGGCGGCGGTGAGGGCCGTCTGGGCCAAAAGATGCGAGTGCCGGGGGGGGGGGGGTGGGGTCGGGGTTAGGGGGAGGCTGGACGACCAGGAGGGGCGGGGACATTGGTACGAGATGAATAGGAGTCAGAGAAGGTCAGGTAATTGGAACCGCCCGAAGGCTGGGGTCGAGACAATGGCGGAAGTAGGGACAGGGACCGGGGGGGAGTGGGGGGGGGGGGATACGGTGACGGGGGGAGGCGATTGAAGATGCGAAAGGGAACGAAATGGTGATCTATGGCATTGGTTACTCGCACGGGATTGGGTAGTAAGCAAGGAGATATGGTCTGATACTGGGGACCGGGAGCGCACGACGGTGGGTATACCGATTAGGTGTGTGTGTGGGGGGGGGGGGGGGGGGCACAGGGGGGGTGGGGGCTGGCGGTCTGAGGGTAGTGGTAAAGAGGGCAAGGTTTCAACAAGATGGTTCTGGAAGAAGGGACTGGCAGACTTGGAGTGAGAAGATGGTGTCCCAGGGCAGGATACAGAGGTCCAGCTACAGGAGGCAAGTGAAAGGGGTCATATGGTATGGGACAGGGTCGGCATATTGTGAAGGGGTGGTTGGCCGGTGTGGGCCGTGTGGGCGGTCAAAGCTAGCCTGGGCGGCGGGATGGGGGCTAGAGGAGGGGGGAGGGGGGGGGTTGATGGAAGGGGGAGGGCAGAGGTGGGAAGAAAAGAGTAGAGGAAAAGGGGGGATCCACGTGTGGAGGATGTCGCCTCACAGGCTGGTACCACTGAGCAATGGTCATCATTGCAGCACGAAGATTAATGCCGACACCCCATTCGCCACACCCCCTCTCCCCTTCCTCGCACTGACCCAGAGACGGGGGAGAGGGAGGGGCAGTGTGCAATGTTCGAGGTGGATAGCGGGCGGAATGCGTCACATACCCCTAGCGAGGAGACGGGGTGATAGGGTCGGGAGGGTGGGGAGGGAGAGCAGGGCGCAAGATCGGGAGGAGGGGGAGGGCGAACTGGGCGAACGGTGGGGAGGGTGGGGAGGGAGAGCTTGGCGGATAATCGGGAGGGTGGGAAGGGAAAGCTGGGCGGACGGGGGGCAGGAGGGTGGGGGAGGGGAGAGCTGGGCGGATGGTCGGGAGGGTGGGGAGAGGCAGAGCCGGCCGGAAGGTCGTGATTGACCCAAAGACCCTCCTCGCGCACCGTAACGGCTCTCATCTCTCTTCATTTCCACACCGTCTTCTTCATCATCGCAATGTTCGGTTTCATTTCCCTCCCCGCCCCCTTGGCCTTCCCTTTGTCATCATCTTCAGTCCCCATGTTCTTTTCAGCTGCTATCATCTTCACTCCCATCTCTTTCCGTCACCATCATCATAACCCCCTCTCTTTCCGTCGCCATCATCTTCACTCCCATCTCTTTCCGTCACTATCATCTTCACTCCCATCTCTTTCCGTCGCCATCATCTTCACTCCCATCTCTTTCCGGCGCCATCATCTTCACTCCCATCTCTTTCCGTCGCCATCATCTTCACTCCCATCTCTTTCCGTCATCATCATCTTCACTCCCCTCTCTTTCCGTCACTATCATCTTCACTCCCCTCTCGTTCCGTCGCCATCATCTTCACTCCCATCTCTTTCCGTCGCCATCATCTTCACTCCCATCTCTTTCCGTCGCCATCATCTTCACGCCCTCTCTTTCCGTCATCATCATCTTCAGTCCCCTCTCTTTCCGCCGCCATCATCTTCACTCCCATCTCTTTCCGTCGCCATCATCTTCACGCCCCCTCTTTCCGTCATCATCATCTTCAGTCCCCTCTCTTTCCGTCGCCATCATCTTCACGCCCTCTCTTTCCGTCATCATCATCTTCAGTCCCCTCTCTTTCCGCCGCCATCATCGTCACTCCCCTCTCTTTCCGTCGCCATCATCTTCACTCCCCTATCTTTCCGTCATCATCATCTTCAGTCCCCTCTCTTTTCGTCATCATCATCTTCACATCCCCTCTCTTTCCGTCATCATCATCTTCAGTCTCTTTTTTTCATCATCATCATCTTCACTCCCATCTTTTTGCGTCGCCATCATCTTCACACCCTCTCTTTCCGTCGCCATCATCTTCACGCCCTCTCTTTCCGTCGCCATCATCTTCACTCCCCACTCTTTCCGTCGCCATCATCTTCACTCCCCTCTCTTTCCGTCATCATCATCTTCACTCCCCTCTCTTTCCGTCACCATCATCTTCACTCCCATCTCTTTCCGTCGCCATCATCTTCACTCCCCTCTCTTTCCGTCATCATCAGCTTCACTCCCATCTCTTTCCGTCGCCATCATCTTCACTCCCCTCTCTTTCCGTCATCATCGTCTTCACTCCCCTCTCTTTCCGTCGCCATCATCTTCACTCACCTCTCTTTCTGTCACCAGCATCTTCACTCCCCTCTCTTTCCGTCATCATCATCTTCACTCCCTTCTCTTTCCGTCATCATCATCTTCACTCCCCTCTCTTTCCGTCGCCATCATCTTCACTCCCCTCTCTTTCCGTCGCCATCATCTTTACTCCCCTCTCTTTCCGTCATCATCATGTTCACTCCCTTCTCTTTCCGTCATCATCATCTTCACTCCCCTCTCTTTCCGTCATCATCAGCTTCACTCCCATCTTTTTCCGTCACCATCGTCTTCACTCCCATCTCTTTCCGTCGCCATCATCTTCAATCCCATCTCTTTCCGTCGCCATCATCTTCACTCCCCTCTCTTTCTGTCACCAGCATCTTTACTCCCCTCTCTTTCCGTCATCATCATCTTCACTCCCATCTCTTTCCGTCGCCATCATCTTCACTCCCATCTCTTTCCGTCGCCATCATCTTCAATCCCATCTCTTTCCGTCGCCATCATCTTCACTCCCCTCTCTTTCTGTCACCAGCATCTTCACTCCCCTCTCTTTCCGTCATCATCGTCTTCAATCCCATCTCTTTCCGTCGCCATCATCTTCACTCCCCTCTCTTTCTGTCACCAGCATCTTTACTCCCCTCTCTTTCCGTCATCATCATCTTCACTCCCCTCTCTTTCCGTCACCATCATCCTCACTCCCCACTCTTTCCGTCGCCATCATCTTCACTCCCCTCTCTTTCCGTCACCATCATCTTCACTCCCATCTCTTTCCGTCGCCATCATCTTCACTCCCCTCTCTTTCTGTCACCAGCATGTTTACTCCCCTCTCTTTCCGTCATCATCATTTTCACTCCCCTCTCTTTCCGTCATCATCATCTTCACTCCCCTCTCTTTCCGTCACCATCATCTTCACTCCCCTCTCTTTCCGTCGCCATCATCTTCACGCCCTCTCTTTCCGTCACCATCATCTTCACTCCCCTCTCTTTCCGTCGCCATCATCTTCACTCCCATCTCTTCCCGTCATCATCATCTTCACTCCCCTCTCTTTCCGTCATCATCATCTTCACTCCCCTCTCTTTCCGTCGCCATCATCTTCACGCCCTCTCTTTCCGTCACCATCATCTTCACTCCCCTCTCTTTCCGTCGCCATCATCTTCACTCCCCTCTTTCCGTCGCCATCATCTTCACTCCCATCTCTTTCCGTCGCCATCATCTTCACTCCCATCTCTTTCCGTCGCCATCATCTTCACTCCCCTCTCTTTCCGTCGCCATCATCTTCACTCCCCTCTCTTTCCGTCGCCATCATCTTCACTCCCCTCTCTTTCCGTCGCCATCATCTTCACTCCCCTCTCTTTCCGTCACCATCATCTTCACTCCCCTCTCTTTCCGTCACCATCATCTTCACTCCCCTCTCTTTCCGTCGCCATCATCTTCACTCCCCTCTCTTTCCGTCACCATCATCTTCACTCCCCTCTCTTTCCGTCGCCATCATCTTCACTCCCCTCTCTTTCCGTCACCATCATCTTCACTCCCCTCTCTTTCCGTCGCCATCATCTTCACTCCCCTCTCTTTCCGTCACCATCATCTTCACTCCCCTCTCTTTCCGTCGCCATCATCTTCACTCCCCTCTCTTTCCGTCGCCATCATCTTCACTCCCCTCTCTTTCCGTCATCATCATCTTCACTCCCCTCTCTTTCCGTCATCATCGTCTTCACTCCCATCTCTTTCCGTCGCCATCATATTCTGTCCCTGTCCATACGGACATATGTATCCCATCAGCCGAGTCCCCTACCCCACGCCTCTCTTTCAGCCTGCTTCAATGTGGTTCGCTGTATTATACAGTGTCCAGCAACACAATATAATATTACCTAAGAATTATCCATGATAACCAAGTTTTAAGCCTTTAGATATTAAAGATTGAGGCAATTTTGTTAAGTTTCGAAAAAAAATCGCATAATAACCAAGCATGACGATCATGTTGCGGAGTTAATCATGTTTCAAGGCCCGGGATCCCCTTGGTACCGATCATGTTCCCCAATGACGTCATAGGGACATTATTAATATATTTACAGGCACTTACTATCACCGGTACCCTGGAAATAACCACCACTAATACACATCCCACCCCAACACAAACAGATCCTTGGATATGATCGATAAAGAAGTAATAATCGAAGGGGATATATAGACTTTAACATTCTGCGCCGCCCGACACACGAGCTGATGCCTAGTGATTTATAGCCAATCAAAATCCAAAGTGGAGTCCCCCTACACCGGATATGACGTCAAAAGGGCCATTTGACGCCGGCCATGCGGAGTCGACAGCGGGCGATATTTGGGGGTTAATAGGGCTCAACCACCACGTGATCCCTGGGCATCATGTTGACCACACATCTCCATGACAAGCATCCCCTCTATGACATACGACCAGGGTCTGGGCGTCCCCCCGATGGGGCCCCTTAACACCGCCGGTCAGTGCTGCGCTCTCCCAGCATAAGACGGGTCAGGCAAAAACGGCCTTTTAACCGCGTAAAACAGCTCGGTGATGAAGCACCAGGCTGTCACACTACATGTTTATAGGAGAGTCCATGGACTGCACACTAAGTAACAGGAACACGGCTTCCGGCTGTCACATTATCAAGCTTGGGATACCTATACCTCGCCGTGCCAGTGTCAGCCTTAAACTTACTGACTTAATGCCGTAATCAACCAAGACATGTGTCTTAGTACGTAACGGGAAGATTTACGCGTAGAAATGCGCCTTCTTCAATATTGTGCTACCCAATACGCTTTTGTCTTCTCACGCAAGCAGGCCGCTCATAGAGCGATATTTCCAGTGAGAAATGTTCAAAAATAATTTCCCATGGGAACAATACATGCCTTTGGCTCCCTGTGCATGAATACGAATATATAATATATCATTAATTGGGCATGTTGGTAAATGCCATTTTTGGTCAGATTAATACAATCTTGCGTTGGAAGCTGTGGTTTTCTTGTGTAATATTTTACAAGAAAGTGATCACTTTGTCCAGAGAAAATAGTTTAAAAGAATATATTTAACAGGTGGGAAAGTGCTATGGGCAGTTTCAATGTTATGCAGGACTATGACCCGGAAATCACCTGGGGACGCCATATCTCAGAAGGTAAGTAGGCTGAGCTGCCAATCAACAGGTGAGATTTCCTGACCGTGTTTAAATTAACATGTGCCCCAAAGTGACCTAAAACAACAACATGTCATTACTATAACGTAGAGGTCTATGACCTATATAGGTCTATATTCAGCCCTGGGGCTGGTGACCCTGATGTCCTTGACCCGGAGGCCAGTGACCTTAATTGAGGCCTGTAACATAAAGCTCAGGGATCCGCAGTCCGTGACCTTGCGAATGAACTTGGCAGGCAGACTTGGCATCATGAGAGCCATGGTACATTGCATGCATGGCGGGGTGGGGGGGGGGGGGGGCCTTGAGGCTCTAGGAATTCTCTTTATTACGGTCGCTAATCCCAGGTCTTCCCAGTCTGCGGCGTGTGGGATTAGCGGTTAATACATGTAATCAATTAACGACGAGGACTCGCCATTCATTCTCCGGGGAGCTCCGCCAGGGGGCTCTGCCCGAAACCCGCGACTGGCGTCCATTACGGTCCTACAGCCAAGGTCGTCCGATGTCTGTAAAAACCGCCCAGAAAAGGAACCTCCCCCCCCCCCCGCCCCTCCCTCCCCCTAAATACATTTTATAAACTCCAACCATCAGTTAAGAGGTTAATGAACGGTTTCTGCTAGAGAGGTATATATTTATATGTACTAATGGCCAATTATGCTGCTTTCAGTTTTAGTGCAGTATTGACAAAAACTGGCCATGTCCACAATCTCGCCCAGGGGCTTTAATTTATTCCGCCTTATTAATCTACCGCATTATGCCGGCAGACGAATGATAATCAGCAAACACCTCTCCTGCCTTCATTCCCCGCCACCCCCCTCCTGAAGCCCCACCACACTGACCCCAATTACCGCACCGCAGTGTATAGGTATGCATGTCACTGTGCGGCCAGCAACATCAGACCACGTGGCCTGCACGCCTACCCAACGGTGTCGTCTGCTGACTGCACGGTGGCCGTCTGCTGACTGCACGGTGGCCGTCTGCTGACTGCACGGTGGCCGTCTGCTGACTGCACGGTGGCCGTCTGCTGACTGCACGGTGGCCGTCTGCTGACTGCACGGTGGCCGTCTGCTGACTGCACGGTGGCCGTCTGCTGACTGCACGGTGGCCGTCTGCTGACTGCACGGTTGCCGTCTGCTGACTGCACGGTGGCCGTCTGCTGACTGCACGGTGGCCGTCTGCTGACTGCACGGTGGCCGTCTGCTGACTGCACGGTGGCCGTCTGCTGACTGCACGGTGGCCGTCTGCTGACTGCACGGTGGCCGTCTGCTGACTGCACGGTGGCCGTCTGCTGACTGCACGGTGGCCGTCTGCTGACTGCACGGTGGCCGTCTGCTGACTGCACGGTGGCCGTCTGCTGACTGCACGGTGGCCGTCTGCTGACTGCACGGTGTCCGTCTGCTGACTGCACGGTGGCCGTCTGCTGACTGCACGGTGGCCGTCTGCTGACTGCACGGTGGCCGTCTGCTGACTGCACGGTGGCCGTCTGCTGACTGCACGGTGGCCGTCTGCTGACTGCACGGTGGCCGTCTGCTGACTGCACGGTGGCCGTCTGCTGACTGCACGGTGGCCGTCTGTTGACTGCACGGTTGCCGTCTGCTGACTGCACGGTGGCCGTCTGCTGACTGCACGGTGGCCGTCTGCTGACTGCACGGTGGCCGTCTGCTGACTGCACGGTGGCCGTCTGCTGACTGCACGGTGGCCGTCTGCTGACTGCACGGTGGCCGTCTGCTGACTGCACGGTGGCCGTCTGCTGACTGCACGGTGGCCGTCTGCTCTCCACCGTGAACCACAGCACGTAATAAAGCCATCACTCAAGGTCGCCTGAAGGTGACCAGCTGTCGCGGCCTGCCGGGGGGTGGCGCTGGTGGCGCCCCCAGTATCATGTCTCCCAACACGCTGAACACGCGGTCACGTGCTTTGGTAACACTGATACTTACATACTACAGACTGCATACTACAATACAGACTGCCATAGCCATAACCCGTATGGCAGCAGCTTACAAGGCGACAAGGTGAACACACAGCAACACAACGGTTACACCCATAGAGCGTTGCGATGTCGGAGACACTCTAATGAGTGCAAGGTCATGACCTTGGCGTGACGACCTCTGCGACTCGACACATGGGAAAAAAAGACGAGAAAGGAAAGGCAATGATTTGATTTGACCAGGGTTCGTTATGGGATGAAAGTTGCCACTTGTAACTATCGCTCCCTCTTCATTATCAGTGTCCCGTTGACAGCGAACTGTAATCATTTGTCTAAATGACGCCGCAGTGATACACTCCACTGTCTTTGTTCGCGCCACTGTCATAACAAATGATCTATACGTATCATTCGCAAGTATTTATAACGTGACATCACTAGTCATATATATTATACATAGTATGTTCGGCCAGCATAGATCCACTATGAAGTTACGCGCCACAGACACATCTCAATGAACATCAACCAAAGCCTCTTCGTTGACACAAAATACTGAACACAGCGATTTAACTAGTTTGTCCCAGGGATCCGTCTTTTAGTATCAATGGATACAGTTTTTGAATGCTGAATTTCAGGCTCGCCACATGCGATTAGGAATAAATTTCCATGGCTAATGGAAGTATTTACGAAGTATTAACACGACCTGACTACAGACAACTCTGTGGCATTAAGTCTTCCCACACACCAAATATCTTCAACTGCTAATATCAAATAATATTTAAATAATCGAGGGGAGGTGTCCGGAACCCCCCCTCCCCCCGCTTTTTTTAGGAGAACTGCCGTTTTTCAATGCAAAATGTAGGCCATCTGAGGCGTGGATCTCCCCACCCCCCCTTTTTGAGGAAGAACGCTCTCTGAGGCGGCGTAGAACCCCCCCCCCCCAGGTCGCAAGTTTTGACCTGCCCCCTTTTCAAGTTCCTGGACCCGCCCCTGATGCCGCCAGTACGAATTTGAAACGTATTATTCATATAATCCGGTTGAATTAATACGGAATTTGATTAATTGTTATGTGAAATTCACTAAGGATTTTCTTAACTGACATTCCGATTCCTCTTTATCCGCTGAGAATTGTGCACACTTTCCATGTTTTCCTGTTATGTTTCCCAGGGCCTGTTTGGGCTGTCATATTTTCCTTGCTTTTCCTGTTATGTTTCGCAGGGCCTGTTTGGGCTGTCACATTTTCCTTGCTTTTCCTGTTATGTTTCCCAGGGCCTGTTTGGGCTGTCATATTTTCCTTGCTTTTCCTGTTATGTTTCCCAGGACCTGTTTGGACTGTCACATTTTCCTTGCTTTCCCTGTTATGTTTCCCAGGACCTGTTTGGACTCCTGTCACGATGTGTTATCAAGGGGAAGCAGCCACAGGACTGTCCACATTATACCAACCCATAGTCGATTTTCATGTTTCAAAATATTGGCCAGGCGTGGAATCGCCGCATTCACAAGGCACTGGCAAGCCTGGTCGCAAAGAGAAATGCCTTCAGATCGAGTGACGTCTTACAGAATCAATAGATGGCGCCACCCACCCGAGAAGAGGTTGGGCCTCACACCACTCACTCTTCATTAGTTGGAGGAAGAAAGGCCCCTTCCGGTTAAGGCCCCCGCAATTTTAATTTCCCACCTCCTGGAAATTGCGTGCCATGACTTTTACTCATTCCACTGGGGAGGAAGGAGGAGGGGGGGGGTACCGGCGGGCGAGGTGGGGGGGGGGTACTGGCGGGCGGGCGAGGACGGGGGCGTACCGGCGGGCGGGCGAGGGTGGTTGGGCGGGTCCGTCCGCGTGGGGTGGGGGTTGGAGAGGCGGGTGAGTGAGGGAACAGTCCGTACACCGGACCCATTGTGATGTCACTCCACAGCAGGGCATTGTGGGTATTTCTGGGACGCCCGATAAGGCGCAGGGATCGCGACGAGATCGCGGACGAGACCGCGGACGAGACCACAAATATCACTCCCAAGCGATCTGGGTGGTTTTCTAAACGTCACCGAGGCGTACAACAATGTGTAATTAAGCGGACACACTACGTGCGTTTTGCCCATTACCGCGGGGAAGAAGAGGGCAGGATAAACGGGCGGGCGGGGGCGTGGCGAGTGGGGGGGGGGGGGGGGGGTTGGCTGGCACTATAACCAAAACGCCTTCCCTGGCAATTGTCAATGCCATATGAAGGCTCATTCACGCCATGCTGCGTTCGTGGGCCGCTCCGGTCAGCACTAAGCAGAGTGCCTCGCGAAACCCGCGTTTTCTTTCCTTATTCAATTCTGAATACCAAAAAAAAAAGGACCAAGATATTTAAACATTGCGACAGATGATGATGTTCGATGGGGTTAGGATCCACTGGGTACGTGCTAATAGGATCGGTGTGTGGGACAACACTCCCGGGGAGGTGGTGGTGGGGGGGGGGGTGACGTCACGGGAGACCTAGCGGTGGCCAACCGATCCTGGTCGAGCAGCAGCTCACCTGATCCGAGTCGGTGTCATTAATGACCAACGTTTATACAGCTGGTGGTAAGCCTCTGTGGAGACCACTCAGCGCACAGACCCACCCACACCGCCATCCCTACCACCATCCCCCCCCCCTTAGTGCCGCTCCCCACCACCGCCAAGGCCTCTCCCGTGGGGCGGCATGACCTTGCAATGAGAGCCCTCAAACCCCTGAAGGATTGGCGCGGTGGCCACCCGGCGGTGAGAGGTGGAGGCAGAGTCGTAGAGAGGTGGAGGCGGTGGCTGTACCACGGCTTTGTCTATGTCTTCGGTAGGCTTACCAGGCCGTGGATTAGACTCGATACAAGCAGCGACACTTAACGGCGAGAGCGAATGGCACGGAGCGGCTTCCTTCACAAAGAAATTAATTTGGCCCTGTTTTTTTTCTCACCTTATCTTCGGCTTTCCATATACCACTGGTATCTGACCATATCACATTTATATCAGCGCCTGGTTTCCCGGCACATGGCCCATAGTCATGGTATGTATCACAAAGAAATATTCGGAGATGGAATAGTTATTGCCACCAGAAGGAAGACAAAGTTGATCATTAAAAAACCCCATAAAAATGTATTTTATGACATTGTTAAATTGTAACTGGCGATTTAGGACAACACAGTTAATTCTTGCACCGACTTGGCTTTGGCCCATTGTCACACTAGGTCTGGCTTCGCACTCTACGACTGGGTACTTTCGAGAAGGTTCTATGGGTCGCCTCTCTGGGCGAAATTTGACAACGGTTCGTGCAAGAAAAGGCATATGGCATCACTTCTCGTACGATATGGGTTTATCTCAGCACAAATATGTCGGAGCGGATATGTGAGCGAGATTTGTGATAAACCCATCTCACACTCGAATCTGTTGGATACAATTAATTGAATTTGCATTACATTCCTCAAAACATGAAAAACCATTGCCCTGAAGTTGTTGATGTTCTCATTGACCGTCATGCTAAATGCCGTCCAGCGAAAGTAGCCCAAACTATTTTCCCGCGTCGATGTTTTCTATGATGAATTTTATTTCTGAAATCCATAGACTGACGATTATTGTTCGGCTATCCACCGCCTCTCTGGATCTGATCGAGCACAATTGTCAGTTCGTGAGGCACTTAAGAACTTGTCGCATACAAGGAGGCTTCGTAGAACGTATGGCACCCTGGTTAGTAACCATGAACAACGCAAAATGTCTACGTAAAATTGTTTTATATTAATTATGAACATCCACATGGACCCAAATACATAATGCTATAATGTTGCATATTATAACCGCGGGGTGTCGCTGGAATCAACTCACCAAGGTCACGATACGGAAGGTCAACCACGTGGAGAATGAAACAGAACTTACCTGGAAAAGACAGAAAAACAGATTTATAGTGACATTGAAATACCTTAACAATTACAATGCATAATCTTCATTCCCATCAGTGATACACATCACGCATGCCAATACATGCGATAATTTCTAGAGACAGCTGGTACATAGAACAATGTCCACAATCAAACGCTGAGCTCAATGATCAAAAGTAGCCTCTTTGAGGCTCAATGCCATTGACAACGTCAATGACAACGTCAATGACAACGCCAATAACAACGCCATTGACAACGCCATTAACAACACCATTGAGGTCATTGAAAATTTCATTGACAACGTCATTGACAACGCCATTAACAACACCGTTGACAATGCTCAGTGATGGTTGGTTATTCAGGACGCTTTAACGACTTTTGGTCATATCGCGTCAATGGGAGAAGGAAGGAGGGTGGAGCCATGTACCCGGGGGTAACCCCCTACTCTTTACGAAGAAAGACATGGGATCTTTATCCTGCGACCACATAGACATGGCCACAGCAGGGCTCGAACCACCGACCCACGTGCCTTTAGGCTCTCAGGTGACCAGAGCACTCAATGCGAGCGCTCTAGCCCACTGAGCTGTCGCGCCGGCCCCTCTCAGTGATGTAGGCAATGACATTGAGCAATAGCATCGACTTCTGTTGTGGTAAATGTTGGTTTTAAGCCGATGTAGTTGTCATGGTTTATGTGTGTTAAAGGAGCTTTCAGAGTTGTATTGTGGGAAGAGCCTTGGAAGTGCGGAGGAAGTATCTTGGAATAACGACACATGATATACGGGAGCCAGTCGTGTCGCTGCTGTCAGCCGTGATGGAGAATGAGGATAAACGCAATGCCCCTTTGCAAGTCGCGACTGCAAGGCGGTCAGTTGAACATGGAGATTTATTGACTCTATATTTTTTAACGTTCTTAAAAGAAGACCGTTGGAGCAGTCGACGATCCATACCAAAAAAAAAACTTGTCTTTGACTCGGTCCATAAAGCTTGTGAATCTCATCTGCGGCATGCACGTATTTGCACACGTGAAAAACATATTGAAGGTTTTTTTTTAACATCAGGCTATTTGAATCCCAGGTATTTGAGTGATCACGACTGAATTATTAGCGCGTGGTAACTCAACCACCCCCTGAACTATCAATGTCAATATTCGCAATTTATAACGACCGTCTGGACCTAGGACTTGACGGCATGATGGTGGCGGAGCGCCACCTTGCGCAAGAAGAGTATGTGCCCTCCCGGCCCACTTAGCACTTCCTATTTCGGTCAGTATGACGTCACATCACGGGTCCACCGGAATGGTGCAATGATGGTGACACAAGCGTTGTACGGGAGGGAGAAGTCTGGCACAGCGACAGCCCTATATAGAGGGATTCTGGCTGCCGAGCAAGATGACAAGGCAATCGCAACCCATCAATAACTACTTCCTCCCAGCCGTGGGCCGACGTTCATCATCTAATACCGCCCACCGATGGAGACATTAAGTGTTTAAAACTTCCAAACGGACTTACAAAAACGTACTCGTTTGTTCCGTGGGGAATAGAATGGAGGGACCTCGGTGAAGTGAAGGAGCCATCTAAGTGAGGGAGGGAGTGGAAGGGGGTAGAGGGACTGTGATATGAGGGCATCCCTAACAGCGGGCTCCCCATCCTCCCTCCCGTATCACACGCGGGCTACAATAACACCCCCAGCCCCCTTTATCGCCCACCCACCCATTATCGCCCACCCAATCTCAACCATTCACGCGGCGGTGTCACGTGGTTGCCAGCAGTGATGGATTATAACAATTTGTCATCGTCATGCGTGTTATTGTGGTTAGTGCGGAGGGGGCGGGGAGATGGTGGGGGCGTAGCAAGAAAGAGGGGTGCGCCGCGAAATGGCGGTGGGGTGGGGTGGAGGTAGGTGCACGAAGAGGCAGGGTATGTAAGGCTAAGGGAAGGTTATGGTTGAAGGGTCGGTTGGGTTGGGGACCCGGAAGGGGGGGGGGCGGTCTAAGTTGCCCGAGGGTCAGGCAGACATAGACGTGGCAGGGCACTGGAGTCTTTGGAGGCCAAGCCTGCCCTGCGTTATGGTAATCCTGTCAAGTTATAATACCTAAACAAACCGAAAGCGACCCGTGGTGGTCTTGTGGCTGCATCCTGACGTCAGTCCTGTCGGCCCAGGCGTGTAGACGCCCCCATCCCCCCTCCACACCCCATGCTCAGCTGCCCCCCCTCCACACCCCATTTTCAGCTGCCCCCCCCCCACCTCCGCACCACACCAAGTCTGATAGGTAGGTGGGTCAATCCATCCGCCACCCCCAGCACATGGCTCTACCCCCAGATGCCCCATGCTATATGTAGATCTCAAACCACAGCAGCCACGATGGGTAGCGTGCCAAGAAATGGCTCCCTTGTCAGCCCAAAAAGAGGGCTGGTTCGGCATCAGCTGGTCCCATAACCAAGACGCCAAGGCACCAAGGCACCAAGGCACCAAGGCACCAAGACATCAAGACACCAAGGCACCAAGACACCAAGATACTAAGACACCAAGGCAATAGACACCAAGGCACCAAGGCACCAAGGCATCAAGGCACCAAAACACCAAGACACCAACATACCAAGGCAGTAAGATACCAAGGTACCAAGACACCAAGGCAATAGACACCAAGGCACCAAGGCACCAAGACATCAAGACACCACGGCAATAGACACCAAGGCACCAAGGCACCAAGGCACCAAAACACCAAGACACCAACATACCAAGGCAGTAAGACACCAAGGCATCAAGACACCAAAACACCAAGACACCAAGGCACCAAGGATGGATCTCGAGAAAGCCTCCCCCAACTCCCTGAATGTGAAACTGGCAGTCCCATGAAAGATCAATCTCTGACTGTCTTTAATCAATTTACGGCAACCGGCTACATTATAAAGTTTTTTTGACAAATTGAAACGGTTTTGTTTTTGACGCAAATAAAATGGAGTGAAAAAGAAAACTTTTCAAGCCTCCATTTGGAAGGGTTTGGTGATGAATGTCTCTCTACCAGGGTGCCCGCCTGCCCACCAAGCCCACCCCCTCACGGCCCGTCCCACCCAATCCACCCACGGGCCGCGTTGCCTGACGGTGACGGAGCGGTACCGCCCCACACAATGCCACCCCTGCTGCCTCCTGATTGTCACTTCATTCAAAATACCATCGCCATCTCCATCCTGCCAGCCTCTCAATCACGTGACCCGACCAGTGACAGCCATTGGCTCATGACCCGTGATCGGTCACGTGGTTTCAGACAAGAATCATCTTTCGCCGTTTACCATGATTCAACCACGCTACGACCTGGCATGGTTGGTATTCAGTTCTCCGAAGACCGATTAAAGATTAAATCATTAAATTTAAAGATTAGTTTAACCCAAGTCCCTCCTTTATTAAGTCCCTGCTAGCCGCCTCCATCTCCCAAACCCATTCTATAGGGGGACGGGGGGACCCCTGGGAGGACAGTGAAGTCAACTCTGAAGACACCTTACCTCCTATGACTATGATAATATTCAAGCATGTCAATCCAAGATATAATTCTACGAACAAAGATATAATTTATTATAGATACCATTCATTCAAGTAACCGAGCTATTCTCGCGTTCTGCAAACAAATATCATGACCTTGGTGGGGAGTCACCCTTTAGTCTCTGTGGGTCGCCAGCATGAAACACCGCAGAAAGAGAACACTACTTGTTTTTAAACGGTAAATGGAACCTACACCAAGGTCACTAATAATTGTTTGTTTTTATTTTTTGCAAGTAGCATGACTGAATCACTATACTCATTGATAATTTACAAAATAATAAATGAAATTAAATTATCTCCAATTATCGCGCATTATCTCTTACAGAAATTTTCTCTTTTTCTTAGAGGTAGCATGAATGAATCAATATACTGATTGATAATTAAAAAATAGCAAATAATTAAATTATCTCCAATTATTTTCCATTATCGCTTGCATATTTCTCTTGTACAACAACAACCAGTCACACAGCCACGAAACTCACACATCGCAAAAAACACGTTAATGACAATAAATCCACAACCATGAACGCAACAGGAGAAAGAACGCGGGGGGGGGGGGGAGGGGGGTGACACCAAGAACAGCACACAGCAAAATAATACGTAATAGTTTGTAAGTATAAACAGTTCGATTCCTGACATTCCGATTAATCTTTGACATATTGATTTGTCTTTGTCGTATCGATCGCTGGCAGACATCGCCTAATATTGACATAATGATGGCAGTGGCACCCAAGTTATAATCACTGTGTGCGTGTTGGGAAGTGTGTACATGGCCTCACTTATCTTACAGAGGTGTGTTCAAGTCGTTTGGTCTGGCCGCGGCGCCCACTTCACTCTGTCCATGAGGTCAGTGATACAAATCTCACTGCCGAGTGCTTGGCTTTGACCAGGGCCAACCCCAGCTCACATGGCGCCAGATAACATTTATTGTTTCCAGACGTTGCTAAGACAGGAAATAATAACTCGATGGTCTCGCAGCTTGTAAACACGCTAACAACTCACCAGGTCAACACCAGACAATTGTCTACGGCTGATAAGCTGAATCAGCTAGCGGTCCCATGTGAGGAGACCACGGTATCATAGCCGTGGCCGCAGATTGTTCAACAACTATTTTATTGACCTGTTTTCCTTCTTCTTTTTTTATGGTGTATGGCCCCATACAGTTTGATTAATTTAATTCGCCATTACTTTCTACATAGGATTTTATTAGTTAATTTGTTTTTCTTAAACTACTGTATTGGACTTATATTTATATATTTACTTGGACTATATTCAATATTTGTATATGTTCATTGTACTAAATACTGACTGGGGATGGAGGCTTCACTACTAAATAATGACTGGCGATGCAGGCCGCACTGACTGGGGATGGGGGCTTCACTACTAAATAATGACTGGCGATGCAGGCCCCACTGACTGGGGATGGGGGCTTCACTACTAAATAATGACTGGCGATGCAGGCCCCACTGACTGGTGATGGGGGCTTAACTGACTGGGGATGGCGGCTTCACTACTAAATAATGACTGGTGATGCAGGCCCCACTGACTGGGGATGGGGGCTTCACTACTAAATAATGACTGGCGATGCAGGCCCCACTGACTGGGGATGGGGGCTTCACTACTAAGTAATGACTGGCGATGCAGGCCCCACTGACTGGTGATGGGGGCTTCACTGACTGGTGATGGGGGCTTCACTACTAAATAATGACTGGCGATGCAGGCCCCACTGACTGGTGATGTAGGCTTCACTACTAAATAATGACTGGTGATGCAGGCCCCACTGACTGGGGATGGGGGCTTCACTACTAAATAATGACTGACGATGCAGGCCCCACTGACTGGGGATGGGGGCTTCACTACTAAATAATGACTGGCGATGCAGGCCCCACTGACTGGTGATGGGGGCTTCACTGACTGGTGATGGGGGCTTCACAACTAAATAATGACTGGCGATGCAGGCCCCACTGACTGGTGATGTGGGCTTCACTACTAAATAATGACTGGCGATGGAGGCCCAACTGACTGGGGATGGGGGCTTCACTACTAAATAATGACTGGCGATGCAGGCCCCACTGACTGGGGATGGGGGCTTCACTACTAAATAATGACTGGCCATGCAGGCCCCACTGACTGGTGATGGGGGCTTCACTGCGCTAAATACTGACTGGTCATGGGGGCCCCACTGACTGGGGATGGGGGCTTCACTGCGCTAAATACTGACTGGTCATGGGGGCTTCACTGTGCTAAATACTAACTGGTGATGGGGGCTTCACTGTGCTCAATACTAACTGGGGATGGGGGGTTCACTGTACTCACTAAATACTAACTGGTCATGGGGGCTTCACTGTGCTAAATACTGTATGATCATGGGGGTTTCACTGTACTCACTAAATACTGACTGGTCATGGGGGCTTCACTGTGCTAAATACTAACTGGTCATGGGGGCTTCACTGTGCTCAATACTAACTGGGGATGGGGGGTTCACTGTACTTACTAAATACTAACTGGTCATGGGGGCTTCACTGTGCTAAATACTGTATGATCATGGGGGTTTCACTGTACTCACTAAATACTGACTGGTCATGGGGGCTTCACTGTGCTAAATACTAACTGGTGATGGGGGCTTCACTGTACTCACTAAATACTGACTGGTAATGGGGGCTTCACTGTGCTAAATACTAACTGGAGATGGGGGCTTCACTGTGCTAAATACTAACTGGGGATGGGGGCTTCACTGTGCTAAATACTAACTGGGGATGGGGGGTTCACTGTACTCACTAAATACTGACTGGTCATGGGGGCTTCACTGCCCTAAATACTAACCGTACTAACCGGTTGGACCGAGACACTGCGCGGTGAAGCATGACTATCGCTCCGCTGGATATAAAGTTGTCAGTGGGTGTAAGTACGTGCGTTTGGGTGGGGGTAGCGTGAGGGCAGTGGATGGGGGGTGGTGGGAGGGTGGTTGGGGTCAATGACAGTCAATGCAGTTAACTCCCGATAGTATCATTGAAGGAGAGTGAACTTTAGAGTTTCATCATGGGTGGCAGGATTGACACAACCGACATGCCCAGTACTCAGGTACAGAATGTTTTCTGAACCGACCTCCATCAATCACCAAGGCGACCCAGACCACGTGACCGGATTTTTTGCGGGGGAAGCGGGGAGGGGTTGGATTAGGGTGGAGGTAGAAAGGGGGGAGGGGAGTAGGTTCCCGGCGCTATCAGCGCATCCAATGTACTTTTAGCATGGACAAAGTGAAACCCTTCTAGGCGGCTGAAGGACTTCTAAAGTACAATACCGCCACCTACCGCCTTCAAATGTAACAATCCCACGCTCTACTGCCTGTACACGTTCAGGTGCGTCCCTCCGCCTGGCTTAGCACTGAGGCTAATATCCCTCACTATGTGAATATACACGACTCGTTCGAAGCATGTGTCGCCCTACCTGACACTGTGCAGGTCTGTGTTGCTGAGGACCATAACTTATATTGGTATATATAAAGTACCATTGAAGTACGGCTAGCACTTTCCTTTATCTGACTTTCATGTCCAGAATAAAAAACGGAACGAGCCAAGCACTGTTAAAGTCGGATTTTTTAGGAAAAATAGAGTTGTTTATGTAAAATATTCTGTCTGGCGCCCCCGGCCCCCCCACCCCTCATTTTTTTCACAAATTCCTGGATCCGCTACTGAAATGTACTGTAAAACGAGTATATACATTGGTGTTCATTATGATACACGTGACAATTTAAGTCGGCCATCTTACCCGAGACGCCGTTCAGCGGCTTGCGCGGAGCTCACCCCACTTCCCATCGTGCACCGCGCCGGATATGACGTAATAATCTTATGGCCACCTATCGACACTTGGGTATTCCATTATCCCGGTGCCATGTACCTATCGGAGACGCACATAACACGAAGAAATGCCCAGGAACTTGCTTGGTAAATAACGCAGCCAATGACTATAGTTTTTTTGGCGAGTGACCGTGTATACAAGATTCACGGAGAGAAGCAGTGTATCCTATGGAGTCTCCGGCATGATGGATGGATATTCCGTCTGTGCTTAGGGTACCTCCGTCACACGGGACCGGTGGCGCCCCCTCGCAATCAAAGGTCACACTGCAGCGGACCGATGGCGACACCAAGCGGTTGGCTTAATGAGCCGGCAGGTGGCGCCGCCAATGTAACCGACCTCGAGAGTGTCCGAGAGGTCATGCCACCTGGCGACAGCACTCTGCGCCAGGCACTCCATCTTGATTACGTCACCAACCTGGCTGACTGCCGGGTTCGCTAAAGAACTCTATTATTATTATTATTATATATATATATATATATATATATATATATACCCGGTGTCGTAGGTGGAGGTCCTGTTGATACTCGTCGGTGTAATTGTTTCAATTACTGGCAGCTGTTCTGACCGACTCCGACCGGTTTCTTGCCTTCCGGTGAGGAGGACAACACATCGACTACGTCATATCCGTCACTAGAGGGCGGCTCCCGGGAACCCGCTAAACTCAACGACAGGCCCTTCATTCCATGCCACAATCCGTGATTACTTTGATTACTTCGAGATTTGTCGCCAATGGACCAAGGCAATGGAGAATATAATATAATATAATCCGGCACGGATGTGACAAGACCCTCGGGTCTGATTCCAATCCAGTCCAGTCGTAGTTAGTTGTTACCGGGCATCTGTAGGCACTTACAGTAAGGTGTGGTTGGCTACCCATGTAGGGTGGCCACCATGCTATGGCGGGCAGGCCAGCCCCAGACGTCACGGTGCGGGGGCTGGTGGGGGGGGGGGGGGGGGGTCACCTCGAGCAGAGCAAACATTCCACACCCCCAGTTCCGGGTTTATAGGGTGTTTTGCCCCTCGTGGCAAGGATTCCTCCTGTTGCGTAGTGTGCGCAGAAAGTCAACAAGTGGCTTGCGCATGGTATGGGCAACGTCGACCTGAAGGTTGTGGGGGAGTGAATAGCCAGGTAAATAGTGTAGCCCTTAACAGTGTGAGGATGGCGTTTAAGTCCTCGATCTAGTGTGAGGGTGAGGGTGTGGGTGAAGGTGGGGGTGATGGTGAGAGTGAGGTGAGGGTGAGTGTGAGGTGAGGGTGAGGGTGAGGGTCTGGTGAGGGTGTGGTGAGGGTGGGTGAGGGTGAGGGTGAGGGTGAGGGCGGGCCACTTTACCACCCACCATGAAACATATATCGGGCACACAACGAGACAGCCAACCTGCCGACGATTATATACG